>JASANG010000471.1:0-161268 GCA_030248215.1 Enoplolaimus lenunculus | reverse complement strand
TGGTTAGGATATGAAGGAAGCGAAAGATGATGACATTAAACGAGACCTACAAATTGGCTTTAGGGGGCTTAGTTTTAGTGAGATCGCAATATGAAATTTTTTTTATATGGGAGGGGATCCAATTTTCCTCCCCATTTTCCGCAATATACCTTACATTTCCGATTTTTACTGACAAGCTGGGGGGTACATATAGGTGTTCGAATTTTCTATTGTCTCATTTTCTAAACAAAACCCATTCGCAAAGAAAAGACGGGGAATCTGTAGTGTTTAAATAAATTTTTCAGTTTTTTGTTTTCCAAAGTTAACTTCGTACACTTCAACATTTCTTTACCAAGCCAGAGAAAATCGCGCATCCTAAGCATGGAATGCATGTACTGCACTCCTGACCATATATTCTCATCTTTGAAAAAGAAAAAGCACCTGTTGTCATAAAATTCGGTGAAATTCGGTGATTCCGGAAGTGTAGCAATTCCGCTTATTGACTCTAAAACAAGTAATTTGTTTAATAAGTTCAACTTTATTAACACCAAGGGCCAAGGTTACTTTTAGGGTCGTAGCAGCAGATTAATCGTATTGCTAAGCCTAAGCCTAACGCTAAGCGTTGCAAAAGGGTATTCCTAACCGCGTTGCAAAAGGGTATTCCTAACCCTAAGCCTGAACAAAAAAATGTAGCCTAGAATGTAAGCTTACTTTTTCAGAGACCCGACAGAAACCGGGACGGCCCTAAAAGTAACAAGAGCCACACCAATAATACCAAAAAAATCCAGTGAAAAAATCCTCACTTATCGGAACAGGATAGTCAAAAATACCGGGATTTGCATACCCGAAACCAAAATTTCGGATGCACTGTGAATACATATAAAAAGGTAATGAACAAATATAAACTAAGTAATATTTGGAAAATTGTAAATGTATTCCTCGCATCATTTGAACACAGTTTTTAGCACATGATTATAAACCTAGTTCGTGGCGTAAATCTATGAAAAAATTGTGTCAAAATTAATTTTAAACTTCTTTTTTTGACAGAAATTGTTTCAAAATACAGTTCAAACATCAACAAATAAAAAAATGCAGATTCGTACTTTTTGTAGTTTTAAAACTCGTGCGTAGTTGAGTTGAAAACATTCGAAGAAACCATTTTTTACTTCAAACTACACGTTGGAGTTCAATAATTTTATAAAAATTACGATTTTTCAGGTTTATTACGCAGAGTTTTGCATTTAAAATCAGTTCAAACTGACTCACAGGGACATTGTTGACTGTGAATTTTATAGCCGCTTAAATACAAAAGATTTTGAATTCAGATCGCTCTTCGGGTCAGTAAATTTAAGCAAATAAGGTGCAATTTCTGTGTCATTGCAATGTTTTGTACACATGCAATTGCAACTTTTGTGACGGTGAATTTATTTTTGTAGCCATTTAGAACTGGTCTATGCTATGAATATGGAAAACATTACACTTAGAGTAACCAATCAAATTCTGTACTGAACTTATACATCGTTCACAGTAAAATATTTCATTTTGCCACCGAAAACATTATAAGGCAGGGTTAAAGCGTGTCAATTTTCAAAATGGTAACGCGTTAGCCCGACCCTAACTCAAAAATTGCGTTAACCCTACGTAACACGTGTCACATCCCTACCATGATACGTGCCACAGAGCATTTTGTAACACGCGTTGTGGTAAGGTTAACGCAATTTTTACGTTATGATATTGTTAACGCATGACAATTTTGAAAATTGACACGTGTTACCTATATTTTAATATTTTCGGTGTCAAAACGATATTTTTTATTTTGAACGATGCATTATTAATCTTGAAAGCATTTACGCAGCTAATTTAAGTTATTGACGTTTATTTCGGACTACAATACGGACTCAATTTGGAGCAACATCGCCTATTGACTCAGATTCTACTGAGTATTCCATGTGCCCTGAATAAGTTTATTACAAACCGGTACTAATTGCTTTACCCAACTAAGAACACAAACAACGGCAGTATGATTAGCACTAGCAACAATGTCAATATCCGGATGATTTAATAATTTTACCAAAATGATTACTGAGAATAATGCTAATCGCTCAGAAAACAACCAATAAAACATATTTATTTTGATTTTATTCAGCAGGATAAAAATGAAAACTTTATACCTGAAACGATGCTAATTTGAAACATATGACTTCCTAATCTTGCTCTGAATTAAATGTACTGATTTCATTACGTTTATTAGATTTGAATAGAAAATGGCTTAAATTTTTGATACTAAATACTCTTGCTGCAGAGCACAACCGGAAATCTGCCTCCGGCTCCGGCTCCGGCAGAAAATCGGCGGCCTCCGGCTTTGGCTTCGGTACAATTTTTGCTGGAGGTTCCGGCAATTTCGGTAGTAAAATTTAGCATTTTGCAAAATTTATCTGTTTAGCGCGTTTTTTCACTTTTGTTACAATGTTCAGGAAAGCATTTCCGAAAATTCGCAAAAGATTAGCCGTGTTACAATGTTCAGGAAAGCATTTCCGAAAATTCGCAAAAGATTAGCCGTAAAAACAAACAACTTACCAACATTAACAGATATTGGCTAACATTAACTAATTAACCATCATTTTTACTACCTAATTTCGCCTCACTTCCGGCTTCGGCCATTTTTGTTGACCTCCGGCTCCGGCACCTGCTCTGGCACTTTTCACCTCCGCTTGCACCCTGTCTTGCTGCAACAGAAAGAACAATGTTCTCAGTTAAAATCAAGAGCTTAGTACTATAGAAACGGACTGGAACAAGGCATAAATAGGGTAGAATTATGTAGAACAGTACAAAATATAACTACGAAAACATATTGTTTTGAGCGTTAATATCATTGTCCAATGCTACATTCAAGGAAATCCCATTAGCCGAGGACCTTTAAAGACAATCTATTGCTGTGCATCGGTAAAACACGATGTCCCCTATAAGTAACTTGCCGAAACTCAGTTTAAATCTTCTCCACTTCAATTTTTGATTTTCAATTCAACTGTGGAGGCAAAACCAAAACATCGGTTGGCATAAACACTTCGACACCGCCATGAAGAATCGAAACGAAAGCAAACCCACGCTTGATAAGATTTTCGGCAAACTAAAAATAACGCAAAACCACATTGTAAAATACAAAATGAAAAATAACATAGCTAAGTTTTGGAAAACTTAATTTTCTTGATTTATGCTTAAGTACTAAACAAAGAATAAGCTTATTTTGTGTCGTTGCAACAAGAAAAAAACAATGTAAACGACGGCCCATGGTACTCTTAGAGACATCCCGTTTTTCGGTAAGACTAAGAGAATATGGTTTGATTTAAGACCATATTTTTTGCTTTAGGCTTAGGAACAAGCTTAATCTACAACTGTTGCGGCCCTAATAGTAACATTGGTCGAAAAACAATAGGTTCACCTGTACAGCACCGACAGCCCGGCTTCCCATGACCACAATTTTGTTGCCGTGATTTGCATTTAGTTGTTCGTCTCCGCGTTGCGCCGCAACAGCCGCTGGACTATTACTGGCGATTGCTGTAGTCGCTAGTGAGTCTGTTGGTTCAGTTTGCGAGTATGGAATATTTACCGCATTCGGATACGTGCCTTTAATGAACCTAAAACACAAGAGCAACCAAATCCAACTAATAGTCAATGATGACGTTTTGACAAGACCATGTCAAGTTCCTACATTCATGCAAAACTGTTCTTAAACAATTAGGATAATAATCTGCCCCGAAGCTACGAATTAATTTGGTGCCAATCCACAAAACTCCTATTCCGGCTACCTGTCTTACAAGTTCAGAAAAAACCCCAAGGCCATTCTTGAGCCGGACATAAGACATGGATTACGATCGAGCCACTAAGTAAATCAAAACCAATCAAGTAGCCGACATCCTACATCTCGCCAATAGAAATTGTTAAAAATCATCAGTAATCAACATAAAACTTGTCCCATTTCGCAATAATCCTCCATTTAATCTAATCACAACGGCTCCACCTGACTAAAAATCTAATCACCCCCTTTACAACATCTATTCTCTTACTCGTCATACGGCCTTACGTCCACCACAAGTACTCTAGCGGCCGCAGATTCACCTCGCCCTGAAACCCGATGTAGCTTTAGCGTAGCGCTTGATCGCCGTCTTCCAGCACCAGGCGCAGTCCTACTCGCTGTAATCCCTGTTAGACGCATTAATTCGCTCGCGCAAATTCGACTAGCCATTTCTGCACGTAGAGTGTCGAGTGGCAGCGGTGTCATACCCTAGAAATAAATAAACTAAAAATTTAACCATTTTTCTTATGCATTCCTCTAATTCACTTGAAAGCTAAGCTCAAGCTAGGATTCGAACCAGGAACCGTCGGATAGGAAGTATTCACCATCATGGCGCGACTGTAAAAGTTTGATGTTTGAACTAAATTGGGCGCACACGTTTTGTGGAGATTTTGCATTGAGCATACGCGTAATAATAATTGTTAAACACTGCGCAATGCGTATTCAATTGTTCATCGTAAACCCTTATAAGCCCATCCTAAAAATTTTTTGCCAACCCCAGCCAAGTGAACTGTGCACGAACCTGCCTGGTAAGCAATTAACACTTAAATCTAAGCAAACAGTGATAAAAATTTTGAAGGTGTGGCAAGCGACAACCTTGACGAACGGCAAACTAGCGCCTCCCGTGCGGAACCCTTTAGCGTGAAGTGAATTTTGGCCTAACCAATCGAGAACTAGGCATAACTTTAGTATATAATATTCTCTGGTTAAATACTCTACAAGATTAGAAAACATAATCTACAGTCAGTGACTGAAGCTTCCCGCAATTTCAGCTGTTATACTGATACTATAGGTGTCATGTGTATATAGCGCCGCAGGCAAAAATTTCAAAATGGATTTAGCGTCACACACTGCCGATTTACATAAACTTGCAACAATAAATCACCAAATTCATTTTTTACGTCGGCTTAGTGACAAAATATCGTAAATTAACCAATGACCAGCACATCATACATCAAGGCTACCGCAGACAGTGACAGAACAACAACAACTTATTTGTAGTTTAGCAACTAACAGTTTTTGGGATAATTAACAAAATAACGTAAGTGTGCATCATTCAACTACATCAAGTCAAAGGATATCGTAATAAAGTGATAGAGTGAAATATGACATTAACTAAAATACTAAAAATTTCAATACCATATCCGTTTCCGTATCCAAACGATATCCAACAAAACTCGCGCTCGGTGCCCTACGCTCGCCGCTATATCCACCCACACGTGATACTTGTTGCGCCATAGTCTGGCCAACAGTTCCGGTGGCATCTTCTAACGGTGGTGCATTTTGCCGGACAGTTGCACTTTTTGGAGTTGCAATAAATATTGAAACCGAATCAGATACACATCTTTCAATGTCAATCTCTAAAAATATCAAGTCTTTTAGATCGTTGACACAAAAAAGCTTACAAGTTCAAGCGTTGCTCTCGAACGTATACGTTTCACTAGTTGGTTGCAGTTCATGATAACAACTTGTAACTTTCAAACCAGCGGATGGTGATATTTGAAATTCAGTGCATTATTCATATTTTACTCTGTGTAAATTTTGAGATAAGCACCATTGCACGAGTTCGACAGTTTGAAAACCTATCGCTACTTAGTGATAGGAAGCTTCAAAATGATGTGTCGGCTTATCGATGCTTCAAATTATCATTTGTCGAAACAATATTATCTTTTAAGAGTACTAAAACACAAAACCACCCGTATAGTCAAATAAACCGTATCCCCAACAATAAACCTGTATTCTACGTACCGGGCAGATCAGAAAACAAGAGAATACATTCGTTGAATCCAAACGTCAACAATCTTGATTTCAATTGCCTAAGCAATGCGACACCAACGCAAATCGGAAACGCGTCGCTACCAAGTAACAACGTATCCCAAAGATGATAAATCTTGTGTAACGGAAAAACATCTGAAAAGCATCAATTTATTTATTATTAGTCTATAATAACAACAAGAACGCGAGAAAAAATTTAAACATTAAGGTCTGCAATTTTCTGACATGATGTTATTGACTATCATGCGTTCTGTAATTGACTTTTTTGATCAAAGCTACTTATCCACAGACTTTTATACACTATGTCAGCCAAAATAAGATTGGTCGAGAATTCAACCCTTTTTAATTAGACAGCTCGAAAGGCATTGCGAACGGTGGGCTCGAACGCAAGACCAACCGATTTTTAAACAAACACTTTACCACTGCGCCACAAAGCTAGCTTGTCCAAGCACATTTCACTGTCATATATGAATGTTGCCACCAGAGCTCCCACAAGAACTAAATTCTATCGGAACAGGAACAGAGACTAGAAACTGAAATAATTTTCATCACCGAATTATTGTTTCATTTACAAGTTATCACAAAATCAGGCATTTCATTTCAAAATAATAATTTTTTAATACAAAACGTTTCGTGTTCAGATGGTTATTGATAATTTGCCACAAAATTGAAAAAATTATGGTCAATGCGTCGTTGAATGCCGGAACAGGATTAGAAATCAAACTTTCTGCCGGAATTCTGGCCTCGTCTGGTAGCGCAATTGCGGTGGAACACTGGTTGTATCATATCATCAGCAGTATTTATATCAAATGATATTGTATAGAGCTGTTTAATTAGCAAGTGTTCAGGATTGCTTTCTGCAGAGTTAATAGAATTTCACTACGAAATTTATTAAGAAAATTTTCATTTTTGTCTGAATCAGTTACCAATAAAAAGACAACAACTTACGAGAAAACATCGTCAAAAACCACGGAATGCCATAAAGCTAAAAAACGTATGTTATAAACGCAAAATAGAGGCCGACATCAAACTGTGTATAACAACTGTGCCAAAATTAAAAAACTACTTGCAGACAATGTATTTTAATCAAATCTACAAAGCATGCTGCAAAGTCACTATCTAAATCAAGACTCGCATGCGCCAATAAATTCAAAATTTACTTCAAGTAAAACTGCTTACAAATTTTTTTCACATTTTCCATATCGATTTTAAATACCGTACTGACCTGTTCACAGAAACTCTGCTGACGCTAGCGTAACGACACAAGAATCTGTTAATGTTGTAACATCAAAAGCTTGGATCTTAGCCGCCAAAAGGCGAACATCAGTAATTATTAATATCCCTACCATTTGTAACAAACCTCAGGCATGAATCCAATGTCACACAAGTGCACAAACAGTGTCGGCTCATGATATGCGATTAAATGATTAAACACCGCGAGGTATTCTGAAAAAAAACAAAGATAATTTTCAATAATAATATAAATAACAAGTGATAGGTACGTATGTCTAAATTATTCTGACGTGGTGCACGCAAGTTATTTTGCATAATGCAATACATTACAATGATTTTATCACGATCACCATTTGGTAATAAGGTTTTCAGACAAAACACCAACAGCGGCTGGAACATTATTACACACAATAACCTAACAAAAACGTTGGTTTTCGCCTACTTTCTAAAGAGACTTATAGAGAATAGCGTTCCTGCTACACGAGTAACACATATCAAATTTTGAAATACGCTGCCTATTTCCTTACAAAAAACGTATAAAAAACTGACCATGTATGACAGAGGAATTGTCTTTGAGGAAAAAGTTGTACAAATATTTCGGGATAAACGCTGATAGGCACGCGAATGCAAGCTCTAAAACAATAATTCACGCATATCGCTAAACAAAATTTAAACAAGCCAATTGGATTTCGGTCAAATCAACCGCTACATGGTAGATTACAATGTTAAGAACAAAAGCTTTTGCGAAAAGTTGATGCGCACCCAAACGACGTAGCCGGAATTTTAATTTCCAGAAACTATGTGCATAATAATTCCAAGCAAAAACTATGCGAGTGACGAGCGATAAAAATTTTGATGGCTAGAAGTCAATAGTTTAAAATATTTTCCTTAACTCATTGAGATTTCCGCTTTTTCCAAATTTCAAACCATTTAGACGGTAAAATTTTGAATCAAATTTATGTGTAAACTAATAAAATTCATAAATTTTTTACACTTCAAAGCACAATATAAAACCGCAACATACGTACCTTCGTTTCCAAAATTGAGCGATAAAAACGGTGCACATAACGAATCTAAGCCCTGCCAATAGACATACTGCGAATGAGACAGCACCCACGCTTTGAGTATTGATTTGAACTTTTTATGCCCTACAAACAAACAATACAATGACAATTATTATTATTATTATTATCAGTGATCGCTGCATTACAAACATACTATCGAATTCGTAAATATCCTGAGCTTTAGTTCTTTACAATGGGAAAGTAGTGTCTTGGTAATCCTTAAGCTTACAACGAAAACTTTTCCAAGCACGCTTTCAGAACACATATAAAATGTAAAGGGCTAAAATAACCATTTTTACAGGTTTTAAAAAATATACAATACTATTTTTAATGGGGCAATTTTTTTACCACCTGCTACGCTGGTTCAATATAATTTTAGTTCAAGTAATATCTTTTCGAAACGAAATTTTGACTACGCAATATTGGCAACAAACAAGCAAAATGTCAAATTATAAAATTATGAAATGTTAATCTTGCAACTACGGAAAGATGTTGACACACAGTTGAAATATTTTCCCTACGTGTGGCAGTTGCAGTAGTTTTTCATAACTATTGGCACATTCAGTTACGTATCTGGAAAGTGATGAAAATTATTCCTAAACGTATCCGGTACCTTCAGGCGAAGACAAAAGTTGATCATATTGATGACATCGGGGAATATCGACTTCAATTTGGCGATCCATTTGTGCCGGTGAGTCTTTGTCAATCGAGCGATACACTGCAAGGGTGTCACCCTGAAACTAAGTTTATGTTTATGGCGCCAGCGCTTAGCCAGGGGGTCTCGTGGTCCCTGCCCTTACGAGAATCTCATTATTATAACAGCCCTGGGTTAACTGTAAAATTTGTCAGCATTCCTTTGCACCACAAAGAATCTATTTTCAAGACTTTCAGAGTAGGTTTTAGTGTCATAACCAAATTTTCCCAAACAAGTTAGAAGCCGTCATTAGAAAAAGGCAAAGCTCGAAACAAAAAATTATTACCTGATTCCTACGATATTAAAAATGTAATCTGCAGCTTTTTGCGACAATGTCTAACCTTAGCTCGACTAACCTGTACACCAAGCAACGCAGCCCAAACAAATCTTCTATAAAGTGGCGGAATATCGACTCGAGCTTCACGCCAAATCAACGATTTCTTGTACGGATACGCGTGTATTAACCGTTCGAACAAAATTTGTCGATGAAACTAAAAAATAAACTAAAATAATCAACCCGCTATAATCTCGGCACAAATTCTAACCAATAAGGTGCGACCCCAGTGGCTGATAGGTCTTGTAACTGTATACATTCGTCAAAAACAGGGGCGGTCACAGATGTCAAACACTGTCGTTTTATATCATCACTATGGATCTAACGGGTACATGCACAAACGAGTCGGGTTGTAGTCTTGAAACCCATTGAGTCCGTTTTTGATTTTGCCAGCACTATCTACGTAACCGTAAATGCAAAACAAGGCATAACATTACAGCTGAGAAAAAAATTCAATTTCAGCAAACACAAACAGAGTATATTTAGATATGAAGCGAAATCCAATATCCAAAAATGTATGTTTCTACAACGACAAGCTTTAAAAATTAAGTCAATCAACTTAATATAAAATCCCATCACAATTACTTGATATTCAATATCACGCTCCTTAATCACAGTTGGCAGTTTTGCACTATCGAACATTCCATACGGTAATTCTTCATGTATTACTGTATCTGACCGCGGTGAGGTCACACCGGTGCTTTTGGCCTTTGATTCAGCCGCATACCTTAAATATTACATATCAAGATCAAAATTGCCTAAACAGCCACGAATATACAAAATAGAAACTAGACATGCGAACGCACGGAACACACTGATCATTAAATCATTCATTACAACCTTTTTCACACCAACATCAGGTATAGCATCTGCAAAATAAATTTTCCGAAGCGCTACAACAATTCCGGATTTTAAACCGTATCATAATTTGTTCGAAATATGCATAAGCTTAAACACTAAAAACTGAAAATATGGTAATTTTAAATTAGCCAATACCATTTGTTGAAAAACCTACAAATACAAGTTATTTGACTGAAAGTCAAATGTATGGTCACTGCGAACTAAACAGCCAAAAATATAAACTGTGACAAAGATAACATTTGCGATTTCCTAAAGGTGACTCAAGCTAATTTTTGTTCACTATAAAACATACTTTAACTCGAGTACAGGAAAGTAACACTCGGTTTCGATGGTTTCTAATCGCTGAAACAAAAGCACATTTGGTAGCAAAAGTTTTTTAAATTTCAAAAATATCATAACGACTATACTTACACAGAAATTAATATTGCAATGCGCTCACCATCGATACATTTCGTCCTGAATAAACGCTCAAAACCACAACACGAACTCAGAAATAAATAATTGCAACCTAAAGTACGTTACAACTAAAAATACCGACGTCCAGTAGTTACGCCACGCATCAAACAATGCTTCAGCTGAAATTGCTATACCTCAGCCAAAAGATTCATACTCAGTGGAATTGATTTGAGATCAGCGAGCATTTCACGATCGCTTTCATGACCGACAATGTGATTTTCGTCAACTATTAAGCTAAAAATAATATCACATTTACGTACTAGATACATTCTACACATACATTATACATACTAGGTTACTAGTAGTAATTCTTACAACGCTAGCAATTTTATAAAGCGAACAAACTATTGTGTAATGTTTAGATTTTCATAATGTATTTTACTTTTTGTGCTGCGCTAAATTTACCTCATTTCGAGAAAATCAATTTGCATAATGTTTTTGTTTTATATTAGTAGATGAAAAAACAGACACGACATTAAAATTTGCTGGAACGATGTCCAAATTACGCATAATGAACGTCCCAACTTTAATAATATAGGCAGGCAGGCATACGTATATCGAATCTATTTTATTGCAAAACAACCAACAAAATGTTTCAAATTTTCACAACGAATATCTAAGCCTAGTATCCAATGTACCAAAAATGGGTGAGCGGGCACCAAAAACACTTTAAAATTTCAAAACGATATTTTTTAAAAATCAACAACTGTAGCTAAAAAATATCCGTTCGTCCCACCGGCAAAACAGTACCCGTCCCACACATGCACAGCACAACAAGCGGAGAATTATTTCAATTTCCCTTTTGTTAAATTTTCCAAACTTAAACAATAATTATTTTAATTTACTTAAATTTATCAAAAACTAAACTTAAACTGTGTATCCCACTTATATATTAACCCAAATAAAAAACGTTAAAATCGTACTTTGGCAAGCACTGGATCGGCGGCTTTGTTTTGATATGCCCTTGCTTTGTCAATATCGACTCAATATCACTTCCGGCCAATTTCCACAACGCGTAAACTTCATCAATTGGCCGCGTGCCAATTGGGTTACTCAGATCACAGTTTGACGTATCGGCTACAAAATTCGCACTTAAGTCAGAGCTGTGAAAGCTTCTACAATCAAGGTTGAGCTAAAAGTTACCCAAAACTTAATGCAGCACGTTAATTAGAGTCAGTTAACAAACTATGTAAAAACACTGTTCATGATTCATCATGCAATAATTATAATAATAATAATAATAATAGTAATAATTAATAATTAATAATAATAATAATAATAACATAACGCGTGATATGGCTTATTCAATTCTGTTGATGCCAAAAACTTACATTATCCACTTACTAAGTATATCGCGAAGTGTTTCTTCAGTAAAATCCGGCATTCGTAGACCGTTTCGAAACGCTCCGTTTAAATTCAAAGCTTTTGTTCGAAATGAACTCTATCAACATGACATGACGCGTATAATCACAGGCGGATTCAAAAATTTTGGACCACGGCGCGCAAGCTCTAATTGATCCTCGTTGGATCTTCCAGTGTGCATACAAATTGTGCAGGATACGCTGTTTTAAGGCCTACTGCCACGGTAAAATTTTCGGCCAAAGTCAATAATGACACACAGACAAAAGTGGGCGGTACACAACGTATATTTCATTTTAGCTTAGCCTATCCAACTAACCAGGCGAGTAGAAATGTATTAAAACACGCAAGCGAAAGTGTTGTAAATTTCGCTGACAAGATTGGCATTATTTTTAAAACGCTAACTAATTACTGTTATAAGAAAGACAACAACCAGCGATCGGGAAACCTTTGACACTCGCAGGTACAGTTTTACAGTGCGTGCCAGGGATGGGCGGTAGACCGGCCAAGAAAAGTCTCGGTTTCGGTCAATTTTTGGTGATCACCGAAAAAAATTAAAATTTTCAAAATGAACTATTTAATGTTATTTCGTTTTTTTGTGTTTTTCAATTTTTTGTCTTTTTTGCATAGTTTTTTTGCTTTTTTAGAATATCTGCTCGTAATTTATGTGTAACTATGAAATTTCATAATTTCGCAGAAAACTTTTATTCATCAGCCATTTACTTCAACAATACAGTCATACATTTGCTGAATCATCGACCTCTGGTCTCTGTTCCAAACCACCGAGACTCAAAAAAGCGAGACCGAGACCGAAACCTGCCAAATACCCAGGCTTGCCGAGACCGAGACCCAGACAAAAACTCCCATCCCGTGTGCATGCAATTGGGGCAAGTAAACCTAACACAACTTACTTTTTGACGCAGTGACTTCATGGGTGTAAATACATCATACTCCAAAAGTTGACTAGCAGTAGGCCTAAAAGCAATTAAGACAACTGCTCCAAAAAACTGAGATCCTACTACGTTTTACGACAGTTTATATTAATTCTAAGTTAATGCAGTACCGAAATACCTCTTCAGAAAAATTTTGCTGCGGACACAGTGATGCTTACACGTACGACGTACGGACTACCAGAATGTGACGCACTGAATCGAAAAAAAAACTTCAGTGTCCATCACACTACCCTGTCAACAGTCACCCGGTCCATACGTGACATTGTGGAATATGCATTAAATGCGTGTATAAATACGCCAAAAAATCACACATAAAATCAACACTGTATACCTAGGCACAAACATACTACCTTTTTGATGGCTTCACTGAAAGACAATCAGCAACCACAGACAACAGATCTTCATGAATTTCCTAAAATTAAAAATTATAACTTTTTCTTTGAGCCAAATTAAAACCACTAAAACAACTATCAGATATCTTAGAATTACAAACTGGGTTTTCAACAAGAATACTAAAACAACCAGTCCCTAAAATGGCCACTGAGTGTATTCCGTTCGAAAAATATAAACAAGTTTCAGCCTCCTTCAACTAACTTTAACAGATCGTCCAATATCGCGTAACAGCAATGTTAACATTGAGCCATTGCTAGTTTTAGCTGAAAACTACAAAGTTAATATTAAATCGGGAACAGAAACCAAATGAAACAATCGGTTCAAAATTCACCGCATATTCTTCGAATACATCAGGTTTAGACTTAGACTAAGGCTTAAGCTATAGCCTCATAATCGTCATGGCCACAAAAAGGGTTGTAATTGTTTCAACAATACTAAAATGCTGCAGGAAACGTAACCTCAGCAACTTACAATTTTGTACACAAGTAAGCAGACGCTGTGTCCAACTTTTCACTGGATTTCCACGCCATATTTCAGATCTCTGAAAATACAAAACTAGATACAAAATGGTCCCCCGGTGCCCAGCTAGAAGTTTAGAACGGGATGATGTTTGATGAAAAATTCGAATGAGTGATTCTTGTGGTACCCATATTGGAATAGGTCATAAAATCGCCTGGACACCAATAACAAGAAAGGTTTAACACTTAAACGACGCTCAACCGGCAACGCCTCTTGGAATTAAAAAATTTGAATCATTACGACAGCGGTAACGTGTGTTTGCATTAAAAATATATTTTTAAGCAAAAATCAATTGCGTTTTTCTACTTGAACTCTGAATACGATAATAAACACACCAAACAAGTTTCCACTAAAACAATTCCCAACGCCCATATATCAGCTTTGGGTCCAGATCGTGTAGTTAGTATTCTTCCAGGACCGCACAGAAGCTCTGGAGGAAAATATTTAGCGCACCTGAAATTATTTTCAATTATAAATTAACTAAATTGCTTGCTTGAACTTAACAGCCAGCACACAGTACCAGATGCCTTGTTCTCAAACGAGATAGAGTTTATAATCAGTCATTGAACAGAACGGTTTCAATACTACACAATATGATAAATTACGCAATTGGAACTACCTACAACTACGTACTGCGCAACTCAGAACTTGAAAAAGTTACACAATCTACTAGAAGTCTAACTATCCCTTAACAATTAGGCTTATACTTAGGCTTACGTTTAGGCTAAGAGTAAACTACAGCAAAAGGCTTATGTATACCTACATATTCCTGTACCTAACTAAGCCTTAGGACCTTAAATGTGAGGCAAGTGTAGAAGAACCATAACTATTTTCATACTCACCCAATCGGAAAAGACACATCTTGTCCATACTGTGTCACGTGATAAATGATGTGATTTGCTAGTTTGACAACACCCTAAACAATATAATCGAGCAGTATTTCAACGCATTAATCATCCGAAATAAAATTTTGAGAAGGCGAGCATGGTTGCTTCGAAAAATGAAAATACAGCAAAACCTATTCTGTTTTGTCGATGCAAATTTCCACAGGATGTACGGAAGGTTTAAAATGTTAGTTTTAATCTTGAAATAATTATCAAAATATAATACGAGCAGTCGAACAGAATAACACACACCAACAATCATCAATATTAATAAAGTTGGACCATATGGCAACTAACTTTTGCATTGATCCAGCTAATTTTTGCGTTTTATAGTTTCAAAAACCACGACATAAAACTTTCTAAATATTTAGAACAGCACAAAAACCGATTAATTACTACATTAGCTCAAAATGTCAGTGTTGCCAAGACCACAACCGCCTCGGCTATAGATCATTCCTCGCACATACCTCCCTACCTAAAACACACTCACCAAGTCTCCCCTACCCCCGAACACAAATCTACCAACCTTTCTGCCCACCAACCACGTTTACCTCATTCGTAACACGAACATTGTCCAGCGATAAGCATCGATGAACACATCCAGCACGATGTAAATCTCTCAGCCCGCGAAGAATTTGATACGCAACATAAGTGTCCAACTGAGGCGAACCAGGACCGGTGCCGGAAATTCCGGCTGCAAGAAGCGGTTTGACATACTGTGGCGTTTCAATTAAATCACGCAAGGAATACTTGTGATGTTCAGATATCAAGTATACTTGATCTAAAATAAAATAAAAGTATTTGTCATATTTAATTATTGAAAACTCGATTGACACGTTTTTTTTTAAAATGAAACGTTGAGTCCAATCAATGTTTTCTATATAATATGCTGTAACGTAATAATAAATGCAAGTGTATGTTTTATACGGTTTTTACACGACCAAAACACCAGATTTCTATTCAACTCTTTGAGGCTAGTCGAGTTAAATGAAGATTGCGTTTAAAATTTGGCTCCGCTTAAGGCCCTGGAAAATTAAACGTTGGCCCTGAACGCATGTCCCGATTTTACTTTTTCCAGTCTGAAAGGCATGAAACTGACCTTAGAACTCCAAAATTTAAAATCCAAAACGTTCTACCGATTTGTGTCAGAGCAAATATGTAGAACAGAGACGAAACAGTACAATAAGCATATTCCTAAGCCTAAGCGTATGAAAGAGCTTATACCTAAGCCTAAGTCAGAAAATGAGTCTAAAGCTTAAGCTTACTCTATTCCAGTCCCTTGGCATAAACGTTCCGCATCTGATCTTTACACGGGCCTGCTTCAGACAAGTATTAAAAACTACATTTAGTATCAATCGAGCATTCCTCGTATTACCACTAAAACAATAACACTACTGGTTAGTTGTTTCCAATGTCCTATAACCTAGAGCTCAAAGTGATGCTCAACAATAAAACAATATTTCGCTTAGACATAAGCCATGACTTGCTGGTCAGTGTTCACCCAATCATCCGCTAAAATCTTACCATAATTTCCACGAACAGCATCCACATACTGGCACAAATGGTCAGATGCACACGCAAGCGATGGCTTAATTGCTTCAAATCTGCCCAGAATTCGTACACTTGGCGGTGCGACTGGAAGTCCATTCGGACCATACGTCTCTGTAGGCCGTGACGAATCTGCAGGACCAGGAAATGTAGCTACTGCAAAGGACGCCGTGCCCAGACGTGACATGCTGGGCCCACGCGTCCGCTTTTACTGCAATGAAATTTCACTGATATCAAAACAGTTTAAAACTGATTTTACAAAAACCATCACTGACATAAACATTTTCAAACAACAGGAAAATATTCAGCATCATAAATTTATTAAAAGTGCAAAGGCGAAGACCGCGAAGGACGATAACATACGCCGAAGCATAGTTATATCACCACCCTACTCGACCGAAACAGACTTCCAAGAAACTCAAGATAATTTAACCGTTCCTACTTCTGTGAAAATATCGATCAGTTTGAAAATCTATTGGTGGTAGCTGGTTGATGTTGTACACATGCACTGTAAGCGTTATAACTGCACTAAATTACACACAAGCTCACTGCTAGGCATGTTCGATTGCACAGCGGTCATCTCCATCTTTACCCACAAAAGCGAAAAACCTAGTTTTCCCCGATCGCTTGTAGTTATCGGCTACACTATAGCTGTTTTCAAAATCTACAAGCTCATGTTTTATGTATATACAAATTCTTACACCCTTCTCCAAAATTTATTTAAAAACGATAACAAACATAAACATTATCACAATACAGGAGCTTCCACAATTTATCAGCTTAAATGTTGGCCATCACCGGCAAGAGGCACATGTTACTTTAAGGGGCGCCCAGTTTCTGGTGGGTCTATAAAAGAGTTAGTTCAGATTGTAGACTATACTTTTTATTAGGCTTACGAACTCATTTTTGCAATGCTTAGGCTTAGGTTTATGAATACGCTTAATCTACTGTTACGCCCCTATAAGCAACATTGGCCTATTCCCTTGACGATTTTAGTTACAAAGCCCGTTTCCAGTACGAAATATTAACCCCTTGTCACATTGAGTTGCCTATAAGCAACTCAGCGCAGTGTATATACGTTAAATAATATATATCGCACCGTGTTTAACAATTGCAACACGTATACATAGTACTAAATCACCACAAGACGTCAGAGCGCCCTCGGCTCGAGCGTCAATCTCCTATAGCTGAGTGGTGATGGTATACGCTTCCCACTCCAGTCACTGGAATTCGAATCCTAGCATAAATGTAGGTCTCTGGGGAAATAGAAAATATTCATGTGAGAAAGGGTTAAATAACTTCGAGAAAATCTGCAACTAAAGTTTTATTTTCCTAAGCAAACCAGCTCAATACCAAACAAAGCTCACTTAAATCTCATGTAATTTAGAATGCTATGAATTTCCACATTCATAAATCTATGATCGCATAAAGCAACGTGCAAAAGGTACATATTTGGAACAAGCGATATTATAACATAGCGTATTGACTTGTTCAAAAGTTATACAGGAATATACTATTATCAAGAAACTGGTGACAGGCGCTACATACAATCAAAAACGCAATCCTTTACTACATCATTTGCGAAAACTTATAACTTACAAGTTTAACCAAAACTTTAAAATAATACTCAAGCAACACATCTTGTATTGGATTGAAATTTAGAAATTTAATCAATAATTTAAATTAAAGCACTATTTCACTCTTGATCCCGGCTCTCAATTAGTGCTTTGTTGTTGTTCAAACAATGGGTACTCGGCCAAAACGTCATTCCAAGTCATTCGGCCACGACACAGCTTGCTAACGATTATCGGTATATGAAGCACCTGAAACCAAACCATAGCATAAATTGGCTGTGGCTAAATCGAAAGAGGGCCCTGAGGCTTTAACGTCGCCCTCAAAGATCGCGTCCAGCATGAACTGTTCACATAATGAGTCTCGCAAAGTATGAATATGTATATTTGCGCTTATAACATGATTAGTTTTTAAACAATTTGAAACAACCCTTTTGGAAAGTAACATCAACCCTTTTTTCTACAAGCAGGCTTCCACAAAACCTTTGCCTATGCCACCTCTACTTCCAGTCCTCTCCATGCGATATACTTACCGGTGCCCGTATCTGCTGCATGGTATCACGATCGCGCAGGGTAACCGTATGAGGTTCTTTAAACGTATCAAAATCTATTGTAACACCGTACGGAATTGCAATTTCGTCCGTGCGCGCGTATCGGCGCCCAATCGACCCAGAACTATCGTCAATTTTACAGCTGATATCGTTTTCGCGTAGCAAACTAGCTTAAAACATACAAATACGCCACATATAGCGCCTTAATACAGTGAACACTCAAAGAACACTTAGTATAAAATAACAACGTTTTATGCGCATAAAGCAGAATAAGTATTTTGAGCATCGTTCCAGCTAATTTTTGACACTCATAATTTCATGTAAATAAATATTTGGAACAAAATAGCAGTAACCATTGACAGAACCTACAGTTTCAAAATATTAGAGTTGCAAATACAGCAACCACATTGGCAAAGTGTTATTCAAACTGCAATAAAAATTTATGTCGCAAGTAAGGAACAGACATTACTCCACTGCACACGCGGACAAAAGCCAAAACTACACTTTCAAATTAAAACAAAATATAAAGTTTCTAGTAAATTTTAAGAAATAGAATCAACTCATTCTTTAAAAATAGTATTAAATTGAAATAACTTACAAATCTGAGCTACATACGGAGTGAAATCTGGATTATTGCTCAATGGCAGCACAGAACACTTCACCGGAGCGACTACAGCAGGCAGCGACAAGTACTTAAAATCGAATAAAAGTGTTGACTTCAGACTTTCTCAAACTTCCTCATGACACACGGCAGTTTTTGCTACACGTGATTATGTCTGCTCACATACATTGCTAGAAGCCAAGTTTATCCCATTCTTTGAATTTCCCCCGTCACAAATTTTCAAAATCCATTTCTAAGCTGAAAAACAAGCTAAACTTGCACACAGTTCGCCCAGAACAGCAGAATGATTTTAGAGTCCCGTCTGAACCAGGCTAAACAATCTCTCTATCACAATATTCTAAGTAGTGAATCATTTAGACCACAGAGTTCTCTGAACAGCCCTCCTCATCACTAATATTCAAAATCATGATCCTAAAACTGTTTCTAGAAACCCAATTAAGAAAGTGCGGTATTCCAGAAACCTTACCCACCCAAAACTTAAAAATTCCGACCCCACACATTATAATCAAACCACTACACTCACATTTCGTTGCTCATCGCCTTCTCTAACATGAAAATTATGCTCCAAAACAGCGTACATTATCCGTCCGATACCAAACGATGGTTCAATAACTGATGGTGTGATTTCTTCAACGTGTACCGTTTTATCGTACGTTTTTAGCTCAACCATATCGCCAGCAATTGTAAATTCACCAACCGCTGTTGAGATTTTATCTGACCTGAAAACATAATTCGCTTTGTCATGTTTGTTTTTAAACAAACATGAAATGACATTTTAAGTTTTATAATAGTTCTCACAGTGGTAGAAAACATCCGTCACATAATGTGAACTGGCGACAGGTGAGAAGTTCCGCACAAAATTGACGTACGTAAACCTCCATTTATGTAGATTTAAAAGTTTTTCAAACATAAATTTTGTCGTCAGAAGATAAAAAAAGATGTCAAAATATAACTATCCCAGCTATAAAATCAAGCAGTTTAAAAAATTTAAAGCAGCCAACTGTGTTTTTAAAGTGCCGGCTAAAGTACATATTATTCTAAGACGAAACCTCAAGAAAAAATCTGAACCT
Source organism: Enoplolaimus lenunculus (assembly GCA_030248215.1). NCBI lineage: Eukaryota > Metazoa > Nematoda > Enoplea > Enoplida > Thoracostomopsidae > Enoplolaimus > Enoplolaimus lenunculus. Next base: position 141,329 of record JASANG010000471.1, on the reverse strand, counting down.
AACTTAAAAAACAAAAAAGCGGCTTACCCAGTATTAGTGATTGTATTAGTAAGTGCAACACTATCTTGAACCGACAATTTTGCTAAATGCTCCATCACTGCTTTCGCTTCCTTTTTAAACGCTTTTCCGATTGCTGCTTTGTTCGGTACACACTCTGTGACAGTCACCTAAACTAAAAACAAATAAACAAGCAAACAAACAAACAAACAAACAAACAAATACCAATAACAAATAGAGCAACACAATAAAAAATAAGTACCTAATACCACACAATGATTCTACGAATGACAGCCTGTTTACTTGAATACAACGTTGTTGCAAAACATTCCCTCTATTTTTGTTCCTGACTTTTAACACTGCGCTGCAGGTAAAGATTGTAGCACAATTTGTTTCTATTTCTGTTGAGTATAAAACAAATCAACAAATCGACAAACTTAATTATGCCGAAGCTACGTACCGTGAGCGTTCCAACTTCAAAATTCCATTATCAACCTAAACTTACAGTTTTGGGTTCGGGCAATTTCTTTTCAGCAACTAATTTCACCCCAGTCGCTTGTGTATGCTGATTCAAATCGTAACACGATCGGTCTGCATTGCCAACGCATTCAATCCACCCCTGAAATCAGAGTAAACAATAACTGATTATGGACCGAATTTATTTCTATAGGTTAGCTTAGTATATGTTATACAATACGTTGAATCGAGGCTAGAGCAATTGGGTGGATAAGTTGCATATCACAAACACTACGCCATCTAAAAGTTATCGTTCGATGAAACCAAAATAGTGAGCGTATTTCGTCGCTACGCTTGTATATTGCATATTCGTCTATCGGCCTATTGCGATTCCGGTACTAATTTCCTGTGCCGATACCTGTATCATTTAGTTTCGGTTTCCAACCTTAGCCTACTGCATATTTCGAAACATGCCATAGGCAACTACTACTTACGTAAGACGTCTGGCATTCAGCATCCCAACAATCGCAAGCATAATGAGCCATTTCGTTTGCCATATGCTGGCGGAAACGTAATTTCGTTGGATCAACACCGACTTTCATCAAATACTCGTGTGTACGTGCTAGATAGTATCCTAGAGTCTCGTTCGCAACTAATCCCTGAAAATTTTACTTAGCTACATTATTATTCTTAAGCGAATTCATCCTGCTTATGACCTTTGATTTTTCGACAAGCCTTGCTGCAAAAAGTTAAACAACCCAAGTATAACAATGGGTCCCAAGAAAAAAATCTGGCGGCTTACGCCTAAGCATAAAATTAAACAATGCTAAAAACTACACCTAAGGCCTAATACTTTATTAATTCGGACTTCCTATTTTGTTCTGTACATACGTAGTCGAAACTTTTTAAGGAAAATAAAAGCTTTCCTTTTTGTAACATATCTCATAAAAATAGCATTATTGTTCAAATTACACCATATAAAACACGTTTACAGTGCGAGTTACAATATGTTTCAGAACGCTAATGTGTAAAACCGTAGTTGTAAGCGTTAATCCTAAATTAGAAACAAACGCTTCACATTACTGAACATTAAGTCAGAATGTGAACTTGCAGCAAATTTAAATCCAAATTATTCAAAAATAAAATTGTAAAAGTCTAACTTACCGATTTCACTGCTTGTCCAATCGTCATTTTCTCCGCTGGCCGTCCGTCCATTTGATTGCACGCAGACAATAATGTCATTTCGCAGGCGGCGACTTTTTCAAATTTAGGATGATTTTTTGACGCTGGATCAACAAAATGTTCAATTTCGGCCATTGTAAATTCTCTAAAAACAAACAAAAGTAAATAAAATCTCTTGCAGTTAATTGTAAAATATTGTAACAAATTACATAATATTGTCCAGTTTAACAGTATCAGTATAAAACTATTATTGAGTGACTTACGTATTGCTGCCTAATCCGACCAACGAAAACACGATATTGACTAGGTATATATATTATATTATATAAATTTTAAAATTCTGATTAAGTGGAAGTTCAAACAAACACAATAGCTCCGATGTCAGAAAATTGGTTACACAAAATTTTAACATACGGTCGAAGTACTTCTACACTGTTGCAGATTCAACTAATACGTACGCGCGAAACAACTAATAAATCTTACTTCATGAGCATGATTTCTGAAACAGAATAAAGATCGTTTTAGTATTAAAATGTTTATTAAATCTTACCAACAAAGTTACTCACAACTTACCTAACACGTATCAGTCCTTGTCTTGGAGAAATTTCGTTCCGAAATCCTGCTCCAATTTGAGCTGCAGCAAAAGGCAATTTTCCTTGATTAAATTCAAGTAAACGCTTGAAATTCACGAATATACCTTGCGCAGTTTCTGGTCGTAAAAATCTGAAAATAAACATAATAAGATCAACTCGCATTTTGTACGTTTAAGACAAAATACAATTCACAAATGTATGCAAACTTCCCCCTAACTTCAGCCCAACCCAGTGGTTATCAGTATCACGTACCCTTTAATGGCACCTGAAGGTCCAATTGACGTTGCAAACATTAGATTAAATGCAATTGGCTCAGTCAGATCATTGTTTGTCAGCGGCGACTTCCAATTATACTTTCGTATTGTATGCTCCATATCGTCGCGGCTGTATCCGTCTAACTAAAATTGAAATGGAACTTGAAAGAACATTGTCAAAGCAGCACATAACAAACTAATAAATGATGACAAATACAGCAGCTAACATGCTAGTAAATCCATAGCTTTAGAAAGCGAACATATTATTTTATTATTTGAAGCTCTGATAAGACTAAATGCGAATGTAACAAGTATAATTTTGTTCACTCCTAAAATATTTTGGTTAATTCATATAATTTGCATAACATGATCGCGGATAAAACTTGTCCTATGCAATAATCATCACAATGGGCCATATTATAACAATTGCAGCAAAATCGCTTTAAGAATAACATTTGTATAGATCGATCACTTACTTTAGCTAAAATGTCTTCCAACTCCAATTTGACGTTTGCGTCAATATTTTTGTCCTCCAGCATTTTTTCAGCATGAGCTATAACAGTATAAATTCACTCAATGTTACATTTTGATTTCCAGACTGCTGAAAATTTATTGGTACTGCTCTAATTTAGCACCTTTCGGAACTTCCAGTTTACCTCCCCAATTAAACACTGACACCAATACTTACCTTTAATCAAATGATCTGCACGAAAACATTCACCAGTTTTCACGTCTTTCACCATATAATCCGCGAAACGTTCGACATGCCCTGATGCTCTAAATAAAACAAGTGTTTAAAAATAAAGTGACAGAAAACCTGTAAAAATAACTTTCAACAAACTGAAGCAACTAACTCCAAGGGCGGCATTACACTTGCCCACCCTTAGAATTTCATACAGTGTATAACCCCTCACCAGACCAATACAAATATTCACAGTCGACCTTATGTTCATCGTCGGCTATTCAAACACACCCATAGGGCATAAACGTTAGAAATAATATAAATTATTACGTTTAAAATAATACATGCGATACGTATAGAATTACTTTAATACTGGCTCAGGTGTGAGCATAGCACAATCGACTTCAAGCATGCCTTCCTCCAATACAAAATGATTGCGCCACATTTGAATAAAGTTCGCTTTCATGGCACATCCCATTGGACCAAAGTCATACAGCCCAGTGACACCTACAATAAATCAAAATAAATCTGATTAATCTGATTAACGAATAAATTTTAGGTTTCTGAAACTCTACTTAAGCACGGCTAAAAGCGTACAAAAGGTAAGCAAATGCTTGCGCCTCTTTAATATAAAACAAAACTGCGGTCATGTTATGATCATGGCTCATTTGGCGTTTATTTGTTATTGCACGTAGAGTTAAGCGTTAATTTACGTCGGCGACTTAAGTAATTACTTAAGTATAACTTAAGTAATTACTTAAGTATAACTTAAGTAAATACTGAAGCAAGATTTGAGAAACCCAGCTAATAGGGGTAAAGACGGCCCTCAAATCATTTCGACCACAAAGTTACATTATATACGTACTATCACAATTAGTTTCACACGAAATTACTTTCACTTTAAAAATCAGTCGCAGTGGTACTACGACACATATTGAGTGAAGCTGTGACCCAATTACTGACAACAGGTTCGAATGCAAATAATATGCTAATTAACGTGTTTAATCTATTTTGGACGTTTTAAACAATTTATTCAGATTCATCGTACCCAAAATCCTTGTATTACTGACATTAAAACGTTTTGGAACCCTAATAATTAGTGAAATAACGTAAAAACTCTTGATTTAAATTTAACTAAATAAGTTAATTAGTTAGTAGCTAGCTATTCATTTATCGGTTTTAGAGGCTAATACACCATTTATTGGGACTCCTCGCGCCCAAAACAATTTTAGTTTTGAAATCAATTGCTTGTATCGCTAACATTTAGTCAAATACGTCATGTAAAAAGTACTAATTTAAGCATAACCAACTATTCAGATTAGCCAATTTTAAAACCACAATCCAATGTTAACACCCTAGGATAATCAGTTTTCAAACAAAATAGTTTATCAAAATCCGTTTAGCAGTTCCTTAGATTTTCGTCCTGACAGACGAATCATTCAGTTAATAGTATTTTGCGTGAATTGTTGTTGCTTTAACGATTCCCTATTTTGAAAACAGATTAACAAACGTCGCATGTCTAGTTTCACCTACCTCCATATATCGAGAACGATTGATCAAAGAAAAATCGTCTTTTCAACAAATCATCCATTTTAAGTCTCAACTCTAAACTAAGCAACGTTGATTTTGATGCAAGTTCAAATTCCTTAAACAAGTATATATGCCGTAAAATAAGACAAATAACCAGGTGGTTGGTACACTTAGAGCAATCTCAATATGAAACTCAGTTGTGGGTACGTACATAATAATTCATTTAAGCTACAAAAATAGTGGCATATATTTTAGCTACAGAAATTGCAACATGTTCTCGCAGCAAAAATAAGACATATAGATATGATCAGTTCAACCTTCTATTTCTACATTAATAATTTAAATCCAAACCTGCGCATAAACCTAAAAGTTTTACATATATATTCTATTCTATTCAGGTATTATGATTTGAATATACAAGTGATAACCTTATCTTCAAGCGTCTTCTTCCGCTTTTTAAGTTCCACAATTGCCTTTTTGACATCAATTTCGTTTGCTTCGTTCTCCTTTAGTTGTCGTACAAGATCGCCCTAGAATAGTGTGTAATGAAGATATCTGTACCTATATGACACGAAAACAAAAAAATTATTACTTGTTCACAGGGCATACAAGTTGTAAAGTACTACGACACAAAACCTACCTGTTCTTTAACTTCCGCACGTAATGGCGCCAGCATGGCTTCAACTTGTGGATCCGCCATTTTTATAATCTGTTTTCTCAAGTCTTCCTTGTATTGTTTGGTGTATTTCGGTATAGGTCGTCGTCCAGTTTTAACACCTTTCAATGGTTTGTAAAGTTGATGTTCAGGCAATAAAACAAGAGATTCGTATGTACTTGCACGATTTGTCGGACAAAGTAGAACGTGTTTTGAAACACGTGGAATGTCTCGAAGATTTTGGTTATAACAAGACACGTGACACGATATTCGCAGTAACACTGGTTTAAGCAGTTCACTTAAGACCATTAACCAACTAAAGACATTAGATAATAGTTTAACAGTGCGAAATCTCAAAAACCCATGTTCAGTTCCAAGCAGCCCACTAATCTGCATCAATCCAACATGTAAGCATGTGAAACATGCTTGTCCTTGTGCATATGCAATAAATGCAATGCACATTGTGTTGTACAGTCGACACATATAGTCGACGAAACATGCAATTGGAGGGGCGGGCTGCGTAGCGCAGTGGTAGAGTGTTCGCTTATGGATCCATAGGCTGAGAGTTCGATCCCCGCTCTAGCCCGCTTTTCCAGCTGCTTTGCAGAAAGGTCTGATGTCCCTCAGTTCCTACTTAGACTGATGTGGGACTACTCCGTGGACGCAATGACAAACTGCCGCGGTATGATCCAGTCGAAAATAAGATGGAGGATCCATAGGCTAAGAGTTCGATCCCCGCTCTAGCCAGCTTTTCCAGCTGCTTAGTAAAAGGTCTGAAGTCCCGGTTCCTACCTAGACTGACACAGCAGAGACCTTTGAGTAAACTAAAACAGCAATTGCGCAGCTGGCAATTTTGCCGCCCACAGAGCTGGAACACACAATACATTACAACTTAAAATGCTTTCATTTTGAAACAAATGATGTATTAATAGTCGTTTCATCATTGCAAGATACACGAATCACTAGCTAGAGAATTACAACAATACATGGGTCTATTGACATATTCGCAAATGAGCGTAGCACCTATACTATTTGTGAAAATTGTTTCTGTATTGCTAAATGATGCCATGTAGAAATTCATGTGCTTTGCGGTATAATGCCGTATGTTAACAGACGGCGCTGGACGTCATCAAAAGTGTATGGTGTAAAAGAAAATATATTTGCAAAATCATACTGAATATAAAAACTTTTCTGAAAGTATGATTGGGAGAAGACCAAAGTCAAACAGGTCAAAAAAACCAAATCTACTAGCGAATATCGTCAAAACTTTTGTTCAATATTCTGTCTGAGGTTTAAATACAGAATTCTTCGGCAGCTCTAGGTACTTTAGCGGTGACATAATGCAAATAATTCGAAAAAACTTTAAAACAGCGCGTGAATATCTGGATACACAGTTCATTTGGAACCCATATCCGTATAGTTTTCCTACCTGGATATTTTTATTTCCGGTGCCTGTCTATAATTCTCAAATCAATAAATATAAAACAGATAACTTCGGCGCTCACTCGCATAAACCCTGTTTCCAATACTGCTAAACAGCCTAAGCCTAGGTTTTAGGTGGAAACTTATTTTCTTGCGTAAATTTCGATCACACCCAGTTGCAGTTTTACACATTAGTGGCTGCAATTTTATCAAAAATTTCAACCTCTAAAGCAACATATTAAATCAAGCGTTGGCTTTAAAGACATGTCTCTGCAAGGCATCTCTTCAGCTAATGAGTGATAACAAAAGTTCTTGGCCACATTTCTTTCTATATTTATTTAAGGCTGAGTTGGGGAAACATAAACTTAAGTTTCATTTTGTATTAAGTACGGATTAAAACTTAAAGTCAAAGGTTCTCAATAAGTTTTTTGCTTGCCAGTTAAGCAAAAGGTCATGGTGGCAAACACTAATTGCACTCACGTAAATACGATACGTGAACTCCGCTCAAAAAATGTCCCCTCCCCGAAGAAAATCTATAGCTTGTCCGGTTTCTGTTTTTCGAACCTCTTCATTATTCTTTATTTTCCAACAGAATTGAACGATATGTCTATATGACAAACGCACTACGGACCCCTTGTCGTCGAAATTCAAATTTTTGGAATGAAATTCAAAATTTTGGCGAGAAAACTAACACTTTAGCGGGAAACTCTAAGTTTGGCGGGAAAATCAAATTCAGGAGGAAAAATTTAAATTTTGGTGGGGAAATTAAAATTTCGGTGGGAAAACTCAAATTCGGCGGGAAATTCAAATTCTGGCGGGAAATTCAAATTTAGGCAGAAATTGCCAATTTTAGTGTTTAAATTACAATCCTGACGGGTGAATTCAAACTTTTTTGGTAAATTCTAATTTTAGCATTAATTGCCTTATTAATTTAGTGTTTTCCGGCGACAACTTTCAGACTGTAACGATAAAGGTCAACAGCTCGTGCAGCTCTATTAATATTAGCGTAATGCGCAAACTGTATACAAAATTTCCGGCAATGCAATAAACTCTATGCGGACTTTTTTATTTATTACCACAATGCCCGTACACAGTTTCGCAATAATAGTATAGCTAGCCTTTTTAAAACAGTAAAGGAGGACGATATATGTGTGGATCCGTGTATGGTAACGTGTGAGTGACATAATCTACAGCATTTACTTTTGACTTTTTAGTGAAACGAAAATTTTTGACTTTTAAACTTAAGTCGGCTGCCCAGTGCCCACCTTAAGTTCAAAATCGACTTCAGTCCAAAGTCGAGTAAAGTCACGTCTCTACAATTCACCTACACAAAGAAAAAAATTTGCTAAAACACAAATTTAAGACATTAGATGCATATTAAACTCCGTGTTATCGTTTCAAAATGTTCCAACTCCATACTTAGAAAAATTAGACTAGATGCATATTTGCATCATTGCGGGAGAACAAGTTCTTAGAAGAATATTAACAAACTGAAACAGAGCTTAAACAGGGTTTAACTCAAATTTTAGAGTTTTTAACACATACAAAGATAACGTATGGTATATCGTGTTTATCTCGCAGTAAGCAAAATATTGATCATCAAAGCAACCAACTACAGCTGTATTGAAAAAATTGACTTGTTCAGTAACGAGTCATCCACGTTATACTGTCTACGGTACTGTAAAAATTGTTCACCCACTTGTTTGCAAGGGCAGTGCAAAACAATACAGTTTTTGGAATATTTTGAATTTGCAGAGAGCATACATAGACTGTTATGGCGGTAGTGCCTACGGAGGGAGTAGGGACAATCTGGACGCTGTTTGGACAGAGTCTCACAAGAAGAGATCTTTCGCACAGACTCTGTATAATCGCTTGACAGAGTCCCTTCGAACAGACTTTAAGCGAATGTTCTTCTGACAGACTCAGGACAAAACAGCTGTCCTTTCTATAACGTGCAACAAACAGGCACCTGTGTGGACTATAGTGTGACAAAGTATATGCCATTCAGAGGGACTCTCTGTTGTCGGCCGGGTGTACACATAGTGTGGGTGACTTTAGATATATAATTTGTAAACACTGCAACTAAGAAAATTTTCAACCTTGCTTGTACCTAACTTATTGAAATGTTGAATGCCCCTCTGAAAAGTTTTTACCCCCTAGAGAGGTGAGCTCGCTACGAGCCTGGATAGCCCGTATTTGTATTGAAGCATACCTTAAAAATGCTATAACGTAACAAAACTGGATCATGCATAAGATCTACTACTGTAGTGACCCGAATAATAGGGGGCTGATATTTAGTTGGTCTCTCTAGAGGGGGACCCCCTCCCTTGTTATTCGGTTACGGACTGTTATTTATTTTTAGCCCACACTCCGCCGCCCTTCGTTACTGATATATATCCGGAACTGCAACTCGTTGAATTAAACGTTTATTTGCCTTGTGTCAATAGCGTGAGCGATAATACGGTTATACATAGGAATATACTTTCAACATTTAAGTACGCTTTAAAGTTTCGAATTCAAATTATTTGGTCCCGCTACAATTGGGATAATTGACATTTATGGACTCTAATTAATAAGGTTTCGGGACTCTATCCGCTTACAGACTCTTGTTAGGGATACGGACTCTTATTGATTAGGACTCAAAATGGGACCCCTCTTATTACCCCCTCTTATTCGGGTCACTACAGTACTTCTTTAAATTATACTTTAGTGAAGCACACACTTTTTTTTCTTTATGCATAAAGGTAACATTATATTTTCGACAGAATTTCTGACTGTGCAGTGCAGCCTTCAAATTTACATTGAAGCCGTTTGTTAACAAATTCTGGTATGTTTAAAATGTCATCGTAGCGAATTTCATTATGCGCACTAAACTGCATAGCAGGTCGCTTTAGGTGTGCACTCTTCAGCTTGTTTCATCACTTGGCCGACTACGGCGTCAAGCCTCGGTTGTACACGCACAAATACGTAGTACCTACACATGACCGTTGCAACATGAAATTTTTTAGTCAGAATGCGGTCTTATTGCGGCGCCTCTCCTTGTTAATCACACACCTTATAACCTAAAATATCATTTTGGAATGGAAAACGAGCATTGCAAAATAATAACATTAAATACATACAGAGCGTTTAAGAACATATTTTATTCTCAAACTATTTAACATCCGGTTATAGGTGATGATGATAAACGTATGTTGAAATCTTTACGATACTTGTTCACCCATTGGCAATCGCAACACCATCGGCCCAGTTTACGATTCGCATATACCAACGTTGACTCTTGTGGGCTATTCGATATAACGCTTGCTACATGTAAACTATGAATATCTTAGTAGACATGGGTTAGAATAATAGGATTGTCAGGGGACTGGGCGAGTTCATCCAATTCCAGCCTTAACAAGGGTTTCGATTTCCGATTTAGAACTCAGAAGCCCGTCGAACTCGCTAATACACAGAACTAGAGTTAAGGTTTAATAACAAGTAAGACAACGTATTAATGCGAGAACAAGTAATAGTAAAAGAACACAAACTAATACCAGGATACGATTAGTTTTCAACCACAATGGTTGAGAACTAAGTGAAAACTAAATTAGAAATCACTAACCGAAACTAATCGCAACTTAATTTCAAAACAACATTGAGAAAACTCTGAGCAAAATACTCGTTATTTTGCTCATGCAAATTTCATATCGACACCAGTTTTTTTAATCCAGGTTCTCATTGAAATTTTCTTTTATTAATTCTAGGTTTTCCTCCCAGAGAGGAAAACCTGTTTTTATGTCGAATGAATTTACTGAGCGAAAATAACCTAAGTCTACGGGTATGTCATTACCCGGTTATGTCTTTACCGTTTAGGCATCAGCGGTGGGGACCGCTCACATCCCCTCTATTTCCTTTCTTGGCTTCCACTGCCAAACAGTTAATAATAACATAATCATGCATACAGTTATAATACGCAATAAAGACACAACGACCAGTACTTGAGTGAGCTCATAAGTGACAAGTAATAACTTGGCAAATTTTATAAGTGAATTACTAACGTATATACACAATATACAAGATCTGCATTTCAAGATGTTTATTTTAAAGCTTCAACTTCAGATCTTTGAACGAATTGCAGATCAGTTTCGTCTGTCACGATCGCGATCTTTACGGCCTTTGTAATAGTAACTTCGTTTGAAAGTCTTGCCGCGGTCTTCACGCCGTTGATCACGATCATCACGACGTTGCTCACGACCCCAAAAGTCGTGGGATTGCTCACGCTCCTCACGACCGGAGCGATCACGCTGGTCGTCATCTGGGCTTGGTTCATCTGGCGGTGCCCGAACACGACGCGCAGCGCCATAGTCAAGCCGCTGGTGAACCGGCCCTCGATCGCCTTCAACATGACGATCTCGTGATGTCGCTTGCCTGGGTTTTGGTACTGGGTACCGATTGCCTCGTCCGCCGCTGCTAGAATAGCGCGACATCTTCGCGCGCGGACGTCGTCGACGAGTAACTCCCCGGTCACAGTCCTGGGAGCTACTTTCATGATCGGTTCCAAACGAACCAATACGTTTTTCGGCGCGAGTCGGCCCACGTTGAACAGGTGCAACAAACGACTCATCCGAATCTTCGCTATGATACGCCCGCGTTGTGACTTTACCCATCTGCGCGATCCTCGAATTCCGAAACTTCCGGATTCGACTGTCTTCCGCGGCTTCTTGCTGTGGAAAGTTGTCGCCGAAGTTGCGCATAAATCGCAAGAATTCTTCATCGTGCGGACTCGCAGGCGGATTGTAGTAACGATGATCGTTAGGCGCATCATGCTTCAACGAACGATTGTAACGGATGCCTGCATCGCGAATTGCAGCACGATCCGCACCTGTCAACTGCCGCAACGTGCGTCTGCGCATATTGTCCAACCGAACCGTAAGCTCACCAAGCATCTGCATTGTTCGCGGATCACTCGGTGCTGTCGTATGCGTCGTGATATACGCCACGTTGTCACGCTCGAATTCGTCACGCGCTCGCCAATAACCGTCATCGGTGTATGCCTGATCCATAACGGCATCACGTTTGCACGCAGCGCGTTTGTCTTTGACTGCGTCATACTGTTCACCCAGCAAAGCACGACCAATCGGCAAAAACGCGGCACGCGGTGCCTGCGCAAATGCCCGTCTGCGCCATGAAATACGACGCAGTACCCACTCCCGCAGCTCCACAGCAAACCAACGTATGATGTTGTCATACTGCTGCGGCGTTAGGTACGGCGCCCGGTTGAACACCTCGTAACGTATTCCACGCTCGACAAACCGAAGATAGTCGAGGTATACCGTGAGTGACACATTAGAAAGCAATCGAAAACGAATCAAACTTATGAATTCGTACGTCCAAGATCGCCCTATATCCGACAATTGCGTCTCCGTCAACGGACCAGTTGGACGCGGCACGCGTTCGTTGACATTGAAGTAGTACGCATGCAATCGATATTCGTAATTCTGTGGAAATCTACTCATGAGCTCTCCACCGTTCAACAAACATTGATCAGGCAGAATCACCCTCGCGCCAATCAAAGTGTGCATTCTCACAAAGCACGCCGACTTAATCTGCCGCACTATGTTAAATATAATTTGATTAAAACATTGAATTCGTATCGCAACACAAATAGAAAATTTTATTTGACCTTTTCGCAGCATTTTGGCGCTGTATAACAACATTATTCACAACTATGTAATACACTTGTACACTTGTAAGTGTATTTGTTATGCACACAAACTAGTTTTATAATGTGCAATGTTTTAATAAATTCTTGTTGTGAAATCGAATAGCTCTAATATGCACACAAACCGGTTTTCTCCTTTTTTACACTGTGATAGTTTTCTGTGATCTTGATGCCTGTGATAGCCCACTGTGTTAAAATATTTTTGTGATATCTTATCTACCACTGTGATCTATAATCGTGATAGTTTCCAACTGTGATATCACACAAGCAATACGAGAGCAATAGCTTTGTAGGATGTTGTACGCGGGGATCAATAAGAGATTTCTGGTGTCCTGCGAATTTCTTCCAAATTCGCTGTCCAATTTGACACATACACACCTATAACTAGAAAAGTTCGGGCTTTTCGGAGACCATCGTGGTCACCATGTAAAGTAGGAATATCTTAGTAGATATGGGTTAGAATAATAGGATTGTCAGGGGACTGGGTGAGTTCATCCAATTCCAGCCTTAACAAGGGTTTCGATCTCCGATTTAGAACTCAGAAGCCCGTCGAACTCGCTAATAGACAGAACTAGAGTTAAGGTTTAATAACAAGTAAGACAACGTATTAATGCGAGAACAAGTAATAGTAAAAGAACACAACTTACTAATACCAGCATACGATTAGTTTTCAACCACAATGGTTGAGAACTAAGTGAAAACTAAATTAGAAATCACTAACCGAAACTAATCGCAACTTAATTTCAAAACAACATTGAGAAAACTCTAAGTTAATTAATCTCATTTTCCAACTCTAGGAGATAATCACCACATCAGAGAAAACACAACAATGATACTACTGAATAGAATCAACTGCCATAAACCTTCCACTGGAATTCAGAACAAGAATCTTCTAACACTGAGCAAAATACTCGTTATTTTGCTCATGCAAATTTCATATCGAAACCAGTTTTCTTAATCCAGATTCTCGTTGAAATTTTCTCTTTTATTAATTCTAGGTTTTCCTCCCAGAGAGGAAAACCTGTTTTTATGTCGAATGAATTTACTGAGCGAAAATAATCTAAGTCTACGGGTATGTCAGTACCCGGTTATGTCTTTACCGTTTAGGCATCAGCGGTGGGGACTGCTCACACTACATAAGCAAATCCGTCTCCCATATGTTTGTTGTATGCTTTGACCATGGTGCAACCGGATTTCCTGTTCCAGTAAATTTTTTGGCCCATGTATAGAACATGGCCGGAGCGTTTTCCGTAGGGGTTGTAATAGAGTTAGTTTAAGCTTTAGAAAAAAAATTTGTGCTTAATAGAGTCAGTTCAAGCTTTAGACTAAATTTTTTTGCTTAGGCTTAGGCTTAGGCTTAGGCTTAAGCCTGAGAATAGGCTCATCCTTACGCTTAGGCTTTAGGTTTAGGCTTAGGCTTAGGCTTAGTAATATGCTTATACTATTGTTCGGGCCCTGTTCTATATATACATGGGCCAATTTTTACTGGAATTAAAAATTCCTGTATTAAATTTTGGTCAGTGGAAATGAAGACATTTTACTTAAAAATGACAACAAAAATTAAAGTAGGTTTCATTCGTATAGTACATAAAACCAATGAAACACAACAATGCTGAATTTAAAACGTCTGCAGTTCTGGACTATCACCGGTGAAATTGAAATTTGTTGTGTTTGACTCAGGAATAATCTTACGCCAATTTAAATCCTTGTGTGATTAAGTAACAACTAAAACACTTTGTTTATGGCTGGTTTAGTCATTTATTAACAACATACGAATCATGAAAATGTTCCGAAATTTAATTCTCCATTCCAATGCTGCAAGTTTGATGCAAGGTTATAACAGTATTGTGCTATAAAAATCACTACTAGTTCGCCCTGTTATACCAGGTGTAAGCAACGTTTTACTATTGGTAAAAAATTCTATCTAGCGCTTCATATTTTTTATAAAAAATTTGATGTGAATTTGGTGCCTGTTCAGCTTTGTAAATGGTTTCATCTCTCTCGCGACACTAAATAAAGCAGTTATGTCTATAAAAATATGCTGCTTTTGTATAAAGTTTAATGGGTCAGCCACGTTATACTGTCTACGCTATTGTAAAAAATTGTTCCCACATACAAGCCCCTAAGTATGTAGTTTTATTGTTTCCAAATTACATGTCCAACATATCCTGTGTAGACCCTGATGACAACTCGCACTCTCTCTAAACGACCTATGCCTTGTCACGTTGCAGTCCGTACCCATGCTAAATTGTCAATACGTTTTTAAAGGACCACAGTTTTGTCCAGAGTCTGTCAGATGGGACTCAGCTTATCTCATATAACACAAAGTTCGTCCACAAAAACTTTGTTTAGCGATTATACAGGGTCTGTTCGAAGGAACTCGTATTGTCAGACACTGTGTCCAGACAGTGTCTACATTGTCCTTAGTCCCTTTGAAGGACCTGCTGCCAAAACCCACTAACTATTAATGACACCTTCTGTTAAGTCCTTATAAAGAACGTCGTCGTTTTGTCCCGCGCTTAAAACCAGGTGTGTGGACAATTTGTTACAGTAGCGTAGACAGTATAACGTGGATGACCCATAAGTGACTTAAATTTGCATCATTGGGAATTTGCGGTGCAAACATTTGTTTTAAAACTGTTCTCAAGGCTCTGAACTGTCTGCGCAATTTTGAATCATTGGGCATTTAAGGTTTAAGTCTGAAACCTAACAATTTCAGTTACATTAGCTACGGTCCTAACTAAAATTGACTGAAGTCCAATGGCCGACTTAAAGTTGAGTTTATTAAACCTTTGAGTTCTAAAATAAACAATCTGAAGTTTCAACAGTAATTAAAATAATATGCATGTCATTCAAAGCACTAAAGCACACAGCAACTTTTACCCTGATAGCGTATACCAATAAAAATACAGCTGGACTTTGAGGCGCAGTGAGTGTGACACAACGAAAACTGGCATTTTCATCGTTGTTACGTATATGACTGCGTTTAGAGTGTAGTGCCTTGAGATATTTCGTCATAAGCCTCGAAACTTTCGAACACTGCATGGACTTCCGCACACATTTTCAAATCCAAAAATATTGGTGTTTGTCAGCTCGAAATGTATCGCGAACTGGTGGTAAGCGCAATACCCGTTAAGCGTATGAGCCCAAGTTCGTGCATTCCGTAGCAAATTGAGAGCTTTTTAAAGAGCGGGGCTTTAGCTAGTAGCTTGGGGAATTGTGCGAAGCACCTATTAAAAGACGTATTCATACGTGCTAGTTTTTGCAGCGAAAACTCGCAGCTGCATTGCACTGCAAGATAATATCATTTTCATTATGAACAGTGCCATGAATTTATGTGAATAGTTCCTATTTAGTGCATAAAAATGTAAAACCCCGTCACGATCGCCGTAGGCAGAAATATTGAACATGTTTGATATTTGAATTAGTCCAAGCTTCTTGAATAAATTCAAAAAGTCTGAATTAATTCGAAAGCGCTCAAAAACATGTCTTCCGATTGGCCAATCAAAGTGCAGGTGCAAGAAATTGAAATGACTTGCAACTGCATTCACACGTGCGGATTAAATTTAATACCACGAATTCGAGTAAATAATTTACAGCAGCAAGAACTTCCAAACCTGTTTTGTGCCCAAACTGGCATATGCAAGTTGCACGTGCAAGTTTTTGCTGCAAAACTTGCACGTGTGAATAGGGCTTAACAAAAGTTTAGATGTATAAATGCCTTGCTGATTCTTGTTGATATCAAAGTGTGTTCTAGGCTTGCGTCTGAACCCCTGATTATTGAACAACTTTTTGAGGCCGCCATACTTCACCAATTGAGGTATTCCAGCTGTTGTTGTATTTCAGCCTGAGTTACGGTTCGATTCAACGTGTGCTGCGTTTCTCCCAGTTCTCCCAATAATATTTATATAATAATAATAGTAGTAATAATAATTACACTATACTTACCAATTGTCTCGCAAATGCACGTTTGTCACAGGTCACACCAGGGTTGAGTACCTCGTGGGCACCATGTCGTATTTGCCACTTATTAAGTGTGTGTATATGTGTGTAATACGATGCGGCTTGTGGGAAACTTAACGCTCTGATATGAGGCGGCCGGTAGTAACACTTTACTAAGCATAAGGTAAATATTATGCCAGTAAATATCAACGCAAGGTGTTAACTTATCGCTAATATTTAACTGAAAATAACTCCAATTAAACACGGAATTCTAAAACAACCGGAATAATACTTCAGCAACTCAGTGACTCAATTACTCAGCTCCTAAACTCCTAAGCTCCGGTATAACTCCAATACACTTCCACTCCGGTTACATTAACTCCAATACACAGCGCCTTAAATGGTATGCTGTAACCGTGCAAGCCACTAGACGTTAACGTGTGCCGGAGCCAGGTGACCAACTCGTGAAGAATCCTAACAACAATCAAATAAAATCCAGTCATCAAAGTATACAATTAACTAGCTTAGTATAACAGAAAAGTTTCAAGATGAAAATAGTAAAAATATACGACCGATTTTTAGCTGTTTAAGATCAAGACTGACTATGGGGATAGCTAAGGATAGGGTTTTAACAGGAACTAAATTTTGCTGTGATAGGAACAGGAACCGGAATTTGAAATGATTTGCATCACCGAATTACTGTAGGACATTTCAGAATACTTGCCAAAAAATGGTTTCAAAGAATTTTTCTGCTATTTCAACATCATTTTTGCGAAAACGCAACAGAAACAGTTTATTAACAAAATTAAAGTAATTGAAAAAACGATGATGTCCAAATAACAATTTTTCAATGATCACGTTTTCAATATTTAAATGGTTAGGCATAATTCGCCACAAAACGGTAAAAATTCCGGTTCCTGCATCTTTGAATGCTGGAACAGGAGCGGGAACAGGAATTGAATTTTAGCAGGAATTCCGGCTGGAACAGGAATTCCGGTTGAACCCTGCTAAGTGCTACCTATAGTACAGCTAATTTGCATATTTACCGACAACCGGTTCGCAACAACAACAACAACAACAAACAGTACACCTTGTATATTTGTTCTATTCAATAGCTTAATATGGAAGCTTTAATTCCAGTCATTAATAAATTACAAGATGTGTTCAACATTGTTGGTACTGAATCAATTCAACTTCCGCAGATTGTGGTTGTGGGAACGCAGGTAGGTTTATTAGACGTTATTGTATATATGTATTAAGTCAGTCATAACAGAGATTGTTGCCAGCTGGCTACGCCAGTATACCACGACTACGGCCGCTTTTGGCTCTTACAGCTTAAAATGGGCGGCGTTCAAATGAAAACATTTTTACGTCAATGTTCGGGTTCGGTAAAATCGCAATGGGTTCGGATTTGGAGTCAGTGAAGTGTTTCTCCGATCTGCAGCATCCGCATGAGCTGTTGTGTGTCTATTCCTCAGGCGGGGGTGCCACCGAATCCAGGATTTGACCGAACTAGAATCCATTGGCAATTTTCTGAACCGAACCTCACATTTTGCAAATTTTTGGTATATATTGTTAATGTGTTTAAAAACGGAGTACCAGCTGCATAACTTTTAAACGTTGATACTTGCATGATCTCATTTCGAAGAGTTGTGACCTGAAACAAAATATTGATCTACATGATATGTTATATATAAATTTTATTGTATAAAAATAAAACTATAATCATGTATTGCCGAACATCGTTGGATTAGCTTTTTTCACTGGTATTTTTCTCAACTAAATTAGAATCGCCAAATTTTGCGAATTCCGATCTTTTGTTGCCACCGTGGCTTGAGCGTGTCACTGTAACAGGGATGGGATTCTCGGTCTCTGTGAGTCTCGGTGGTTTGGAACTGAGACCAGAAGTCGAGAATTCAGCAAATGCTGGTAAGTCTGTAAAAAGTAGTAGTTAATATTGTTGAAGTAAATAATGCCTGATGAATAAAATTTCGACGTCGTGAATGTATACGTATTTTTATTGTTACGCAATAATTGTGAGCAGATACGTATATATGAAAAAACAACTGTCAAAAACAAAAAACTGCGAAAAAAGCATTAGACAGAATTTGTTTTGAAAATTATTTATAATTTTTTCCGTGATGATCAAAAATTGATCGAGAGGACGACTGAAACTTTTGCGTGTGGAGTATTATATATAATATATGTATGTATGTACGTATATTTCAGAGTGCGGGTAAAAGCTCCGTGATCGAAAATTTGGTAGGTCGGGATTTTTTGCCACGTGGAACTGGTATTGTCACTCGAAGGCCTCTTGTGTTACAGCTTCACAATGTTCCTACTGCTGACCTTGAAGCTCGAAAAACCGATGATGGTAAGTTTTCTTCCAGGTTTTGATTAGAACACACAGAAGCACGTTGTGCATGTGTATCAGTGTCTTTGCAATGCGTGTGGTTTAAGTTTATGTAGACTAACCATCCTGCTTATTTATACTTTACAGCGTAAGTTTTGAACTGAGTCTGGCTTCGCTAACGTCTATTGTGGTAGCTTAAAGGAGCTGTACTTTGTTGTTTGCTTTAATATTAAGGTATATCACTGTCTTTACTTCGAACCGATTGTTACTTATGATTCGTATTTTTGACAGGTATTATTAATAAATATTTTATCTCATCTATAACTCTGCAGATTGGTTGCAAATATCTGCCTAATGCAACGTTTCCAATATGCATATACTTTGCATAGTTTTTTCGATATGTAGTTCGGCATAAGCTTATAGATGGTCTTGATTTTGGGATTATCGTATACCAGTCGTAACGGGACTACATTTATTGAGCGAAGCTCGAACACACATAAGCAATTAAGGTAATATGCAAATTGGTTATTAGCTAACTATTCATATATCGATTTTGAAGGTTTGTAAACAATCAATTCAGATTCATCGAACCCCAAACTCTTTATTGCTTAATTATCTATTAGCTAATCCGTTCATGTAACTGTAATAATTAGTGTAAATGTACAAAGTGCTAATTTAGGCTTAACTAATTATGCAAATTAGACTATAGCTAATAACCGGCTTCAAACTGTAAACCCCAATGCGCGGTTAACACCAAGCATAATTGGCTTTCAAACAAAATGTGTATCAAAATCGGTTAAGCCGTTCCTGAGATTTTTTCGGACGGACGGACGGACGGACATCCACCTTTCGACCCCAGAGTACAATATATGGTTCGCTCAATCAACCAGTAATCACCATCACTATGTGCGTACAGTGATTTGTGTACAGTGATTTGTGCGTGCATATGCATGTGCATTACTGACATATTTTTGAACGTAGTTCTAAAGCGTAAATGTTTACGAAAATAAAACTCATGAAAGCATGGTTTAATTGTTTTCGTTTTAAAAACGTTTTTATATTACACATAGAGAGCCGTTTTCATTGAAATTTTTGTCCTGTTTTAATAGCAGCGTTTGCATTGCTTGATAACACCTAAAATTTGTACAGCAGCATTTTACAATGCATCGCTGACTTTAACCGCGTTCGTTTAGTGCGTAGCTTAACATTTAGACACATTCTTAACTTAGTATAGCTCGTGCCAGTTATCAGTTATCGATAGGTTTAAAAAATTAACACACTACAACAGACTAAATTGTGTATAAACTCCTCTAGGATTCCTGTATGAATATACGTATTGTGTACATCAAACCTTGGGAAATTAAAAAATACCGTGTGCAGTAATTTCTTGTGATTTTCATGTTTTTGAAACGAGAACTGAGCGTTATAGGATTGTTTTTCATGCCAGTCAGTGAAGAATCGTATGCAAAAATTGGCCCCAGTTTGGCGCCGGCAAACAGTGCTGGCTTTGGCCCCGATACCGAGGCCAAGCAAACGGCATCGCTAGTAGAATCTATCTGTACGCAGATTTCAAAATTTACAATTTGCCTTTGCGCGAGTGTTGGGCAAACCAAGTGAGAAAGAACTGTTAAATTTCGAGACTAACCGTTCTCCAGTTCAAGGATATGTGCTATATATACACAGTCGAGAATACTTACGCATACTTTGGTGGCTAGTTATATATTGCTTTGGTTGTTAAGTTTTATTGTCGTGTGCTAAAGTTGTTAGTAACATTAAATTTGAGTATATCTTATCAGGATAAGACAAGATGATGTGCGCCGTATATTTTTTAAATCGGAGTCGCTATATTGTGTGTTGTGCACTAAACGTGTAATTATATAACTACTTGCTGTTTGTTGATTATACTAACTTCTTTAGCTTACTTTGTAGGTTCGTCGAAATCTAGCAAAAATGGTAAGAAAATTTTTTTTCGAGTTGCTAGTTTAGCAAACTTAGCCAGCTTTGTCTTTTGCTTAATAGCTTCTTTGTCTTGGCTTAGATCTAGATTGTTCAGTTATTTTGATGGAACCCTTGGAACCTAGCCATATTAAGATTACGACTTGAGGACGATGAGTCAATTTCAATTAGAATTATACTGTCAAACTCAAAACATAATGCAACTGCACTAGCACAAAACATGCGTGTGATTTGTTTTCACACATTTTTTTCTTTTGACATGGTTACATTTGTTACAATCAAGGTGGCAACAAAAGGTAGGATTCTGTTTCAGAGCCGGAAAAAAGTTAAGGTTCATAGTCGGATGCCGACTCAATTTTGAAATGCCGAATCCACAGGGTTCGTAAATTCATGTATGTATACGAAATCGAGCTGGAACAGACTGAGTCAATTACTTTAGGTTCGAACTTCAATCTATGTTTCAATGAAATGTGGTTTCGATATTTCTAAACTCACATGTTTCTATTCCCTGCGTAATATTAGATTTGCTTAAACGGATTCGGAATAGTTCAGATCGTGAGTTCGATGCCACCCTGATTACAATACTCGTTGTTATGTGACCGGAATTTAACTTTGGTACTAAATGGTTTGTTTATTGTACTGGGCTGTACAATCACTTCACTTGGCTTCCACTGTTACTCACTCTGTTGCGTGCACAAGTTATGACCAGTAATAGTAATAGAATATTTTCGATTTTATATACGTACGTAATGATAATTGTTTTATTTAAACTTTTTTTAACCTGAAATGCTTTAAAATTGTTTGTTGAGCTAGCTGTCGCACTTTCAGCAGTTGAAGTTCCATGTTTCTGTATACTTGTTTTGTTATGTTTCAAATTTTTCGTTTTGTAGTTTTGTTTTTGTTGTTTATGAAATTTTCGTACTGCGCCAAGTTTTGAGGTGCAACATTTTTGTGACATTTGTTACAATATCAGTCATAATTAATTTTTAGGAGTTATTGACGCTGAGGAATTTGCGAAATTTTTGCATACGAAAAATCGGATTTTCACCGATTTTGACGAGGTTCGTAAAGAAATCGAAGCTGAAACAGAGCGGTGCTCTGGTGCGAACAAGGTTTGATTTATTGCTGTTATAATATGATAGTTTTAATTAGAGTTACCCTTCAAACAGATTAAAAATGTCGCAAACGAAAAACTGAAATGTGAAGTCGTATAATTGGTTTCAGAACGGTTTTACTCCAACGTCCTTTTTAAACAATTGTAATTAAAGTTGTAACATACAGATTTTTTATTTATTACGGAGCAAGCTTTTCGGTTGCACCATTTGTTAGTGTTCATGTGACTAAAATTAGCTGTACTTAGATTTGTTGAAGGTAATGTTTATGAAATAAACGCTTTTATGCCAGTATATCTTTGTGTGTTTTAAGGGAATTTCTGATGTTCCAATCAATTTGAAGATTTATTCGCCTAAAGTTGTTAATTTAACTCTGATCGACCTTCCAGGAATGACAAAGGTAGGTATGCTGGTTTAAATGTCTAAAAAGTGTACTTTTGGAGTTTCCACAGGCTGTTGGCAAGTGGGGGCACAAGACACTCTGCAACCGGGGGAGGAGCTGGAGAATCAAAATGTGAGTTAATTTGCGTCGGAACTGTTTTTGGTAAGGGGCAAAACTGTTATCGATTTATTACAATATTTGAAATAAACGTACTAAACGTTTCAGTTTTCAACTCATTTTGCTGTGAAAACCTGTAAGATTAATCGAAACACTGCTGGAACGTCACCGGTGGACATTGCGATGATGAATTAGTTTCCACTCTACAATTGTGATTTCAGGATATAGTTGACGTTTCTAGGTACCTGTCGGTGACCAGCCCGAAGATATTGAAATTCAAATTCGCGAAATGATAATGAAATATATTACGAATCCAAATTCGATTATCCTCGCCATTACAGCGGCCAATACTGATTTCGCGACGTCTGAAGCGCTAAAAATGGCGATGGAAGTTGACACAGAAGGTAAAATTCTCAGAACAATTTTCTGAATTTTAGTTTTGGTGTGTTGGGATAACCAGTGAAACACGAGTAAGGACTTCTGGGATACCGATTAAAGAAATGTATTGTCGTCCGTCATCGGTCTGTATAGTACGCTATTTGGCAGGGAACGACAACACATGGTGATGGATGGTGCCACACGACATGTATAGCGCCACCCTAAGTAGCCGCATTTTTTCTGTTGATTGTGTTTTAGGTCGACGAACACTAGCTGTGATTACTAAGCTCGATCTCATGGATCATGGCACCGATGCAGTTGATGTGTTGCTGGGACGTGTGATTCCAGTGAAATTGGGCATTATCGGCGTTGTCAATCGGTCTCAGCAAGATATTAATTCAAAAAAGGTAAAGGTTATTGAGTATGGTTCAAAGGACGATTTTCAGGAAAATCGCGACAAGCTAATGATTACTATATAAGTAATATTTTGAATTTTAAAGAATTTTAAGATTTATTTTGTCTGAATGCATTAAGTTTTGAGTTCGGAGGTGGGGCAGGATAGAGTAGTGACGTTGTAGAGCGATTCTTTTCAGGATTATGCGTTGAAATGAAAGAAACCTAGTTGGAAGTTATCTGATGATATTATATTTTGAATGGGTATTGCGTATAAACGTATGTTTATCTGTTTTACTGGCAGCATTGCCTTGGCACGGGTCAGCGTCACTTCTAAGCTTCAGAATTGCAAATGTAAGCAAAAAATTGCTAAGACTTAAAAATTTGCTAACTCCCCATCCCAGATTAGGATAGCGAAATACCAAATATTTTTAGTCAATTGCGGACGCATTACGTGATGAAGCTGCATTTCTGCAACGAAAATATCCGTCCTTAGCAAACCGAAACGGAACTATGTATTTAGCGAAAACCCTCAATCGGGTAAGTTGGTGAAATTGGAAAAGTGGGAATTAATTTTGTAATGATATTTACAATTATAAGCCTTTAGGCTTCAGTTTTTGGTTTAGGGTCTATAGGCCTAAATATTTTATAATATTAGATAATATTTATGTTGAAAATATAAAAATAATACTGTTCGTTGATTGTTTTGCTTATTACTGTCTTTTAGCTGCTAATGCATCACATTCGCGATTGTTTACCTGATCTGAAAACTAGAGTAAATGTGTTGGCGTCTCAATTTTCGGCGCTGCTTAATTCGTTTGGAGAGCCAGTCAATGACAGGGTACTGGTTTCGTTATAATGTATTTCTTCATAATGTATAGCAATATTAATTGTTTGACTCTTTGTTACGCAGTTGCGTAGTCTTGCTTAAGCGCATGAGTTATATTGAATATTGATTTAACAAAGATAAACATGATACAGTGTAGCAACAGGCGTTATAGTATTTACTTAACTGTGTCGGAGAATGTAAAGTAGTTCCTTCTCAACTAATAGACCAGCTGTGATTACTATGTAACGATTTAAAATTTAAGGCACAAACACTGCTTCAAATTGTGACTCGATTTGCTTCTGCATACTGCAATACAATCGAAGGCACTGCTCGTTTCATTGAAACGTCTGAACTGTAAGTTTGTCTTGTTATATACTTGCGTTGTTTGGTTGAAACAATTGCCAGCGCGCTGTGGCTTCCGTATTCAAACACGAAGGGAATGGTTTGATGTTCAAAGAACCGTATCTCTGGAGAGGTTAAAACGTTAGAAGCTATGTGGTCTTTTTAAAATTTAACACTATAGTTAGCAAATTATATATAACAAACTGCTGTTAAAATTTTTTGACGCTTTTTGTAATTTTGTGGCTAGAAGGCCGTGAAATTCCGCAGAATCCTGACTCTTCACTCTCTGTATACGACTATTTCATGTATAAGGCGTTGATTTTTTACGTGAAACCCGAGGCATTTGCCCACGGAAAGTATATTCATAATTTGTCCGCAAAAGTATTTATTGGCACCAGAGTGCAACCGGAATTCCGGTTCCGGCATTTTTTCACCTTCCGGTAGCGCATCCGGTAAATTTTTAACGGAATTTAAAATGCCGGTACTAAAATTTGGCCTGTAGAAATTAAGATATTTTACGAAAAACGACGATATTTACTAAAAACGACGATGAAAATTAAATAGATTTCATTAATATAGTATGCAAACCTTGACCATCGCCGAAAACAAACCATCGAAGGTAGATTTCGCTTCTATGGATTACGAAAATCTAAAATACAGCAGATAAAGTGAATACCTATCTCCAACTAAGGTTATTTCCGCAATAATATATTATATTGCAAAAAATTAAAATGAATTTTTCCGTGGCATGTATTTTTCATTTTCAGCTTCCGTTTCCGGTAATTTTTTCAAATTTCGGTTTAGGTAAATTGTAGGTAAATTGTAATTATAGGTTTTTGAAGCCCTACATATCTCGCAGAAAACTGTAAAATTGTTATAACATCGTAAATCTTCGGCTGCTTCCCGTATACAGTTTATATGATACACTTAGCAAACCGTGTATAATGGTTTTGCGAACGATGTGCTCAGGTCCGAATTTAAAATACATCGGTTTTTTGGAAAAATGTTTTATTAAAAGTAATTTTGTCGCAGAAAAACTATAATACATAGCTCAGCAAAATACTCACATAACGTGTAAAAACAAACCCTGGTATAGGGTTTCCCTGTGTACTTGATTTTTATTTTAGATGTGGAGGCGCTCGGATCTGTTACATTTTTCACGAAACATTTGGAAAAGCTCTGGGTTCCATTGATCCTCTTGGTGGTTTGACAACAATGGATATTTTGACAGCAATTCGAAATGCAACGGTAATTAATGTCTGATTCTAGATGCTTTATGTTCATATTAGCATTATCTAGTAAGATTCAAAAAGCCTAAATAATATTCGTTTGGACTTAAATCTGAGTCACGTAACGATGGAGTTGAATATTATTTATGGCATGGTATGAGTTATTAAATCGGATGCGTGTGACAGTTAACCAATCGTTTGGAAAACGTCTTACATACGGCAAATTGTAACTACCTTAACTTTTGTTTTAGGGTCCTCGCCCGGCGCTGTTTGTACCCGAAGTTTCATTTGAACTGCTGGTCAAACGCCAAATTCGACGCTTAGAAGAGCCAAGTTTGCGTTGTGTTGAACTTGTACACGAAGAAATGCAACGAATTGTTCAGCATTGTGGCATACACATACAGGTATTGCTTGCGGTTGCTAATATTGCGCAAAACCCACATTCTGGCTAATAATGGAGAACC
The DNA here is from genome assembly GCA_030248215.1 of Enoplolaimus lenunculus. Taxonomy (NCBI): domain Eukaryota; kingdom Metazoa; phylum Nematoda; class Enoplea; order Enoplida; family Thoracostomopsidae; genus Enoplolaimus; species Enoplolaimus lenunculus. Next base: position 115,357 of record JASANG010000471.1, on the reverse strand, counting down.
TACAGCATTAATATCTTCTTTTCGGCTGACCAGGCTACTTTTTGAGGCTATATAAATATTCTGCGAAAGGCAAAAATTTGTATCTCGATACAGAGGTACGGCGACGAAAAATTGCTTCAGTCACTGGTTCACTTGTTCTCTGCCTTTTGTTGCTGCGAGCCAGTTTTACTAGAGGTTGTCACATATCAGGCAGGAAGTCATAACCGAAATTTGAAATGGCTTTAAAGGGTTCCAGAAAATCCCGATTTGTTAGGATGTCATGAAAGCAATATCTTTGAAATTTGAACTAAGTAAAGTTGCTGTAGATTGAATGCTGTGATGCAGCTGCTTAGACTTAGGTTGCTGACTGCTAGGGAAGCTAAGGTTCAGAGCACGAGAGTAGGTAATGTTTGTATTAGTCACGGACCATTTTTATTTCCAATTTCCAAGTATTGCGGTGTGGTGTACAATTCAAAAATCAGTAGCGGTATATCTTTAACTCACTATCGGTTCAACACTAAATTTTCAGCAAGAAATGCTCCGGTTTCCGAAATTGTACGAAAAAATAGTCGATGTGGTGACAAGTCTTCTCAGGGCACGATTACCAATCACAAACAAAATGGTAAGCTTTACTCTTGGGTAGACGAAAACGAGCAGGGACCTTAGGTCGTGGGAAGTTATGAAACAAGGGTGATCTCTTGAAGCGTAAGTACGTGTTAGGATTTTGGTTGACACAATCACTTGTAAAATAAATGCACTAAAAAGTCGGCTAACTTTTTTAGAATGTTGAGTTAGACTACACTTAAAATCTTCTTAGTGATTTATTATAATATTGTCTTGTTACTAATCAGAAAAATGATTATAACTGTTAAATTGTACGTTATTTTAACCAAAGGCCAAATACTGGTTCGGCCGTTAATTACGTTTGATTAATTATGCTCCAGGTTGAAGATTTGGTTGCAATAGAATTAGCCTACATCAACACAAAGCATCCGGATTTCGCTGATGCTTCGCTAGTTTCTCTTTTGTCTAAAGAGCCAACTGATAAAGAACGCCAAAAACTTAAACAAGCCACTGGAGGTGCTGAAGTAAGTGAGGTGTACAAGTTTTCTGCTCCGAAAGATCAGACAGAGATTTTGACCGGTTCCGGCTTGCCGCACATTTGTCGCTGTGCCGGTATCAAGCTAATCTACGAATTTAAAAAACAACACTATTGTTTAGAGTCAGGGCCACCTTCAATAACATTATTCAAGAAAGAAATAGTTTTGGGCTTTATCGAGTACCAAACACTAGAATTTCAAAACTTTCTTAAGTTTGGACTACTGGTTGTTGTTATAGGACAAGCAACGGGAGCCTGGCATACCATCAACACCATCCAAAGATTCCTCGAGTGCGCTAGGTAGGTCAGGTGCCGCAAAGTCTCTGTCGCAGACACTAGCTGCAGCCCAACAACAACAGTCTTCGGCAAGCGGCGATAAAGGACAACTACAATCCGGACAAGCTGGGCAACAGACAAATACGGCGGATGACGCTGCGAAGAATAGCAGTATGATGGATAAGGTAAGTATTTGACTCGGTATTCAAGATGTATGGTGTACAAATATTTGTTTTTTTGTAGGAAACAAGGTGGTGAAATCCAAGACCAAAGTTTCGCAGCTGTTTTTGCAGAAATATTTTTTATTTTTGGAAATTCTTTAGGACGTGTTATACAGGCTTTTTGCAGCCATCGAAATTTTTCCAAATATTGAACATAATGTTAAATTGCAGTTAGAAAACAACGAGCAAGTGTAAAATTTTAAACTAAAAATTTGCGGATACGCAAATTGTGTGAAAGGTACATGTCTCTACTGTGCACTTGAAGGATTATTTGCGGTCGATGTCAATTCCTGTTACACTCGATGTTCGTGATCCAAATGTAAACACTGACGCAACAATGTCATCTGTAATGCAGGTCAAATATTCGTCTCCAATTATTATTGTTATTATTATGTTATTATTATTATTATTATTATTATTATTATTTGTGGCTATTGTTTTGTTACGTATTGCTTTGATTTACAATATTATGTCTCGTGTGGAGCTATTTTTGTGGTGTTGCTTTGAATTTAAACTGTGGTGAGTAAAATTATGTTGGTGTGTTGTGTATGCGTCTTATAAATACCATAGAACGTTTGGATTCAAGTAACTAAAGGAAGACTTTTGTGAAACTTGTAGTTGAAATTGAAAATGCTCAGTCTTGAGTTTTATTTATCGAGAAAAACTCATAGCATCAAACGGAATGTTTAACTGCGATATGGCATTTCTTTTGTATTCTGGCTTTGTGATGGTTCATAGTTTGATTTTGTGCTTCATTCAGTTTTCTATTTCGTATGCATGTTGATAGTTTCCAGTTCAATCATAGCAGCAGCTCATACTATGTTGAGTGAGCAATTGAGTGGTTTTTTGTTTCTGTGGTTTTCCTAGTGGATGCTCACCCACATCCGAGCTTGACACACTACGACCTGTCCCACCTGTTTGCCTCCCTCCGCGTTTTCCACACACCGTTCAAAGACATAAATTATGTGCAATTTGCAGGTTTTAAATGTATAATTTATGCCAGTTTTAACCTCGCGCATGAAATTGTAGATAGCTGAAGTATATGTCAGCTGCAAATTTTTTGCGTCGGCACACTGTTCCCCACTCGCCGGCAGCCTAGAGAAAGTCCATTCTGCACAGACTGTGTTTTTCTTTCTCAAAATGTTAAATTTCACAATAACGATTTTCTCTACAAGCGGTGTCATTTTTTTATATTTGGATTTGACATACAGTTCTTGCAAATTGTACACGGTTATCATTGAATTATATTGGCAACTGTCCAACATTTTGGTTCGATTTTTGTGCTGGTATCGAAACAAACTAGTTTGGGTACATACATAACAATATTTGTGTAGAAATTGGTTTAACGGGTTTAGAATATTTCATAAATCTGGTTCCGGCAAAAAATATATCGTGAACGGCGCATTATACTCTGCAATTATTGTTTCAGCCTCTGTCACAACTCGCAGATCAAACTGGATTGAGTTCGTGGTTGTTTGGTGGTGGTGGCGCGGGAAAGCCTGGAGGTAATCAAAGCGAGCAAGCTGGAGGCCCAGTGATGAACGGCGATGTCGGCTTAGCGGATGTGTCCGGTAAAACAGGTCGTTCGGGTAAAGCGCAGCATCGGAGCGCCACCGGAGCCGTGGTGACGTTTGACGAGTCAGCGATGTCGAAATCGGCTGCAGAAGTCAATTTGTTACCCGTGGTTCCGAGTACTACCCCGGTTCGCGATTTGACACCTCGTGAAGAACGCGATTGTATGGTGATACGTAAGTTTGAGAGACTGAATGCTGTGAATTAAAAATTATGTACGCAAAGACGTAGTATTAAGTGCTATGGAGAGTTTTGATATGGCGGTATAATTGTGTCGAACAGGGTGGTACCTGCTACATGATATCAACGAAATATCAAAGTCAGATATCGATTTTTGACGAAACCGAAGCCGTCTATCCGGCTGCACCCAGGTGTGTCACAACTAGCAAACTGTTCATAGGTTTGCGCTAACGCAAGTTTTTCTCACAATACGTCTTGGCAAGTAGTTATCGGTTTTCGGTTAGCGCCGCGTTCCTGAAAATACCTGAAATCAATATTTTGTGGAGTCAGCAAGCCCTCGTAATATAATAATATGTAATTTTATTGTGTTTCAATTTTACAGAACGATTAATCAAATCTTATTTCCTCATTGTACGCAAAAACATTCAAGATTCTGTACCGAAGGCCATCATGAACTTCCTTGTTAACCATGTCAAGGTGAGTATTAACGTTTGACGCCATTTATTGTGATGATTGTGACGTTCAGGCAAAAATGCACATTATTTCTATATTAAATCACTGTTATTCATATTAATACGCTTCGAATTAAAATTATCTAAAAAGGATTACTGATCTCGTTATGCTTACATAGGTTTACGTAAATTTATCTAGGCATATGATATGTGCCAGAAATAAATGTTTTTCTTTTTGCCATGTTGCGGTCAAGTTAGATAAAATATTACAGTCAATTTGCTTTTATTTCCAATGAGCAATATGGGTTTATCAGACCGTCCTTGTTTTTAGCTTCACAAACAGGTTTATACAATAAAATCACTGGTATTTTGTTGCATTTCAGGACAATCTACAAAGCGAATTAGTTAGTCAGTTGTACAAGCACGAGATGCTCAACGCGTTGTTATCCGAATCGGAGCATATTGCGCAGCGGCGACAAGAAGCAGCTGAAATGCTCGAGGTTAGTTTGAAAAATGGCTGTTTGATCAATGCGTTGGACGCAGCAATCTTGCAGCTATAGTTTAAAGTTTTGAAAGTTACTTATCGAATAGTGATTTGTCGAAAAATTCGAGAAAACACTAACCGTAGGTGGTAAGTATAAATTAATTCATTAATTTTTATGACTTACGATTCAAACAAATGCGAATAATCCCAATAATTTACTTATAATCTTGTCACATACGATAAGCATTTAATTGTGGCCGTTGTAGTATGAAATCTGATGCTGAATACATTTTTGTATAGTTTACTAATTATGCATCAAGATTTGGCTTGTTCTATCATTATAATTGGGCAGCCTATAAATTAGTCAACGGGTGTAAATGGTTTTTATATTTATGCTGTTTTTGTTGCATATCTTTTAGGCACTCAGGAAATCCGGACAAATTATTGGCGAAGTTCGAGAAACGCACGTATGGTAGTTAATAATCAACAAACTACAGTGTGCCGCTTTAGTACTTTGTGTTTGAACCTTGTGACATTCATCGTCCTTCTATGCACCGCTATTGGCTTCTAAGTGTCGTGGCGGGATTTTAACTCTTGATTGCTTGATAATATTAATGAAAGAATTTCGCGGCGTGGAAGTGTAATGGCACTCAGGTATTATGCATTGTGAGGAATTTGGTGGTCCTGTGTTTAGTTGGCAGTTTTGGGATCATGGATGTTAATGTCGCAATGGATTCATGGATCTACGCAGCTGGATCTGTTGCAAAGCAAAGAAAGTTGTGTCAAGAAATGGTTTCAAGTCAATGTAGTGATTTTTGACTGAAGGTAGAATTGTTATCTTTGAGGTTTGTTTTAGATTGCAACTTAGTATACTGTGATACGGTTTCACCTGACTGTCGTGAGTAGTTCTTAGGGGATCCGAAGCGACGTGCAATGAACACACAATGGACGATGTTTAGCATACGTAACTGGCTTCTCCACAGCGGTGGGGGGTCCCAGCACTTTTCGAAATTTTCATTCCCCCCCCCGGCGAAAATTTTGCCGCCCCCCGGAAAGGCTTCCCGGCGAATTTTCGGCCGCCCCCAGCAAAGTTTTTTGCTGGGGACCCCCCAGGACTTTTCTAAGCCAAAAATTTTCAATGTTAAAACATAAAGACCTGGAATTCTTTTGAGGCGGATATTCGGCACAATGTGATATTATACAGCATTCGAAAGTACCTTGCAGAAACAAGTTCAACCCGCCTGAGCCTTATGATAAACTGAAGCTGTGACTAATATATAAAATATATGTTAATTACAGTTTCAATTTTAGATTATCTATATTTTACATAATTGTGCTTCTTTCAACTTCTGGTAAAGTTGTCAGTAATATTAGTTAAAATTATTGTTCTTAGCGTTTGCGGGGAATTTTTGTCGTGCTGAGCGATGAGTAATCTTCAGTTGAGTTGGAAACACGATCTAGAATAAAAAATGGTCCAAAAAGTCGGCTTGCAAAATTTTAAGCCTGCGCCCCAGGACCCCCCAGATCATCTGAGGGCCCACCAGGAAAACTTGCCCCAGCAAAATCAGCTGCCCCCCAGAAAACTCCTGCCCGGCGGAAATTTTCAAGCTGTGGAGAAGCCAGCGTAATAGTTTTGTATAAAATTCCATGCTGAGTGGTGATAGTCCATGGATCGAATAATATCGTGAAATTAGATTACAGATATAAGCAGAAAACATTCATGTAACAAAGGGCTGAGGATAAAGGATTGTGTTGATAGTATAGCGTGTCTGTGCGAAGTAGTACAAAGTTTCAAAGCCACCTAGGTTAGGTGCGTCATTAATGTATATACATTTTGCGCTGAATTGGAGGTTGGGTGTTGTTAAGTTCTTATAATACGAAACAATTGTGCCAATGTTACTTTAAGGGTTGTAATAGCAGTTAGAAGCATATTCCTAAGCCTTAGCGTAACGATGAACGTGATCTAAGCGAAAATGGTCTAAAGCTTAATCGGTACGCCCTCAAAGTAACGAAGGTTAATTTGCATGACCTGCTTCATGACCGAACCGTTAAACTTATGCTATACGTAGTACAGTTTAATGAATTTTTGTATTTGACTTGAATAGACTAATATTTTGTAGAGTTTGCTTAATGTGATGTTAATAAAGTGTATTATCGTCTTCAGAGCGTACGTGTAAAGGGAGCCCAGGTCCTAAAATTTTTCATAAAATAAACCACACAAGCAGGATCCACAACACCTTGCGTATGCTGTGGTGTTTTGATATTCTTTTCCAAAAATACCACTTGTAGCACATGTCAATTTCAGTAAGCTCCAAATGTATCGTATCATTCCGGAACATATTTTTGAAGGAATACAACGTCTATTTCAGACAACATATTCTGTTTCATACTGAGTAAAATAAAGTAAACTAGGCTTGGTCTTGGGTATATTTTAATACATTTCATGTTGCGAAAATCGAGTTTCGTGAAAGGAGCATTTTGACACAATTATAACTAGTTGCAATTCAGATTAAAATTAAACTACTTAAATGGTTTTAACTGAGCAGAGTGGAGTGAAGTTGGATTACGATTATCCAGGGTGTAACGGATAATCATAATGACGGAAACATAGCGATAAAAATAATGAAAAACGTATATTATATATCAGTTTCACACAGTATACTGCAAAAAATGGTGAGTCAAATTGACTCTCTTCGAAATAGGCTTTTCCGGACTATACAGGCTGAGTCAAATTCGACTCAGCGGAGTCGTTCAGTGAGTCGAATTCCACTGGCGGAGTGGAATTTGACTCACTCCGGAAAAGCCTATTTCGAAGAGTCAATTTGACTCACCATTTTTTGCAGTGTACACGAATGATGAGCAACAACACTTTATAGATGCCTATCTTTTATTCTCAATTTTATATTAGGCTTTGTATTGTTTTATTTAAAAGCCTGGTGTCGTACCTCCTACTTATGATTTTTGAAACAGTGCTAACACTTCGTAGCTGCCAAACAAACGACATGAACCTAGTCGGAATTGTATAAAGCGAGTAAATATTTAAAAGAATCCATATGATGCTTTACTCTGCGAATTCTTTATCCTAATTAGGATCCTGCCCAATTTTTGCTCTAATTCATCCAATTTCCTTAGGTAGTTGGTTCTAAAGGCGGGGTACTAGAGTTATTGAATAGTCTGAGAACATTTTACGCGTTACTCGTAGGATTGAGTGTGACATACTTGTGATATTTTGGATTGCGCCAGGACACGTCCTCGTGCCAAATTGAGTAGTATACAAAGGACGGCCAGCACTTGAGTAGTATTACAGAGGGTGCATTGGACTCTTACGGAGGTTGTGTACCGAGTGCCGGTATACCCGATTAAGCTTGTTCATAGGGGACATCAAAGCTACCCTTACACTATAAGGGTATATCTGCACATATGCAAAGTGTATATTTTGAATTTCGGTACGTGGTTGGTGTCGGGATCGGGGTTAAACCCGCCGCCTTTCAGCGTTACAACGGGACTCCAATAGATTAAATTTAAGCTGTAAATTGTTTACTTAAACTAGATTCATTTGCTTAGGTTTTGTTTACAGGTTTTTCTTTACGTTGAGGCTTAGGTGTAGGAGTATAGTACTGTTGTGCTTCTCAAAGTAACATTGGCTCGCCATATCATATCGTTAAAAATGTTCAAAACTTTTGCACGCAAGTATGTCATCAAGAATGATGCGTCAAATCGGTTTTGACGTTTTTAAAATAGTATTTGCTTGCAGCAATAAACATTAAAGTATACTGATTGTCTTATACAGCTTTTTAAAATGCATTTAAAACTGTAGTATGGGTTAACAAAGACTTGTAAGCCTCTTAGGCAGTGCAACAGTGCCTACGTGTTTAAAGGTGTTTTAATTTTCTACCAGGTTTATTTTATACATCACATCTAGAAACGGGCGCATAGTGGATAAATGGGTCTTGGGCACTAGCGGTTTTTTACATTGGCGTCAGCACAACCGTCGGTACTGTAACTTTCACAAATTGGACCAATTAGTCCATTGTTTCTTGGCCCGTTTCTTTCCATAAAAGTAAAAATTTGACTGGTGAAGTTGCCATTGCCGAAATCGTTGGCAGAAATTCTACCGAGTCATGCGACAAACCATTCTGTCGCATGTGAACTAAGATTTTCAGATTTAGCAATAAAATATCAAAAAACACTATATATATGTATCAGGGTACAACCGGAGGTCTGTCTCTGTCTCCGTCTCCGGCAGAAAATCGACTTCCGGCTTCGGTAGAATTTTTGCCGGAGGTTTCGGCAATTTCAGTAGTAAAATTATGCCTATTTTTTACAAAATTTTTGTTTGGCGCGTTAATTGCCGAGATTTCGTAAAAAATAAGCGTAAAAGCAAATGATTTATAAACACCTTATTGTTAAAATTAGCAAATTAAACATCATTTTAAACTTACATATTTTCGCACCAGTTGACCTCCGGCTTCCTGCACTCAAAATACTACTTCTGATATTTAAGAAAAAAATTCTTACATTTATGAAATATTGTTAGCAAAGTGCACTTGAAAAGTATTTCTGTTATAAAAGAACAGTTTTCCAAAAAAGATTTGAAAGAAAAGTTTTCCAAAAAAGTTTTGAAATAAAGTCTGAAAACAAACGTTTTCCAGTCACTTTTAGACCAATTGTCTTAAATATGAGAAAAACTTTTCAGATTTGCCACAGAAAATACTTTTCTGAATAAATTCAGAAATACTTTTTTGTGTGTGCGTCTGGTATTTTTCGCCTCTGGTTGCACTCTGATATATATACATACATATATACACTTTATAATGCAATCACTTCCGCAATACTTACTCAAAGACGGTGTTTATATGGCGAATCCTAAAGCGATCGCAGCGAAACTGATGAAATTTGTCAATGACGGACCGAACAATTTACGAATAATTGCTGACTTTGATCATACTATTACAAAATCAAAACAACCTAATGGCGAACGTGTGATATATATTCACGAAACGTTTTGGTAAAGGCAGATGTTTTATTTTATATTATATACTGCGAATTTCTATTTTTACTGCTTGTTTGAGTTGAAATTTTGTTTCTAAAATTTTAAATCTACAATTAATTGTTCACTGGCTCTGGCCAAAGCAGGAACGTAGCCAGCTGAACATGCCAGTGGGGCTAACAGCACTATTACGTGGATGATCCATTAATGTGAATCTTCCATAGGTTTTAAAGGTCGCTCCGCTCGCCTAAACACTGTGATGTAAAAATTGAAGTTTTGTAAATTTGCAGCTGCAGTGAAAACGCATCGTATGTGGCACGAATAAATGAACTCGAGAAAGAGTACGTACCGATTGAAATGGACGCAACAATGACACCAGTAGAAAAGACACCTTACATGATCGAATATTGGTCAAAAATTCACAACGCTATTGTCAATGGTAACGGCTGACTGCGTTATAAACCGAATCATCAGGGCTGTTATAAAATCTGTTTTTTGATTGTCATCAAGCGATCAAATATTTTTTGCACTAAAATTTGAGGTCAGGATATCAGACATTTTCGGATGGCTTTAGATTATTTTGACTATTTTAACGGTTTCGGTGTCGTGTTGCTAAATCTTCATAATGCCGAAGGGGGAGTATAGTGAGATGCTGGAGTTGATACATGCATGAAATTCAGGGGGAACGTTGGTTCAAGAGGCGACGCCCCCATCCCGCGCTTGGCCCGTCTCCCTAGCTACGTCCCGGGTCATACTGTAGTGACCCGAATAAGGGGTGGGGGTAAGAGGGGGATCCCCCTTTTGAGTCCCAGTCAATAGGAGTCCGTATTCCTAATAAGTCTCCAAAGCGGATAGAGTGGCTAAACCCTAATTAGAGTCTATATTATCCCTAATTGTAGCGCATAAATCACTCCAGGCCCAAATAAAGTTGAGTTCGAAACTTTTAAAGTGCACTTTAACTTTTTAAAGAAACATTTTAAAGTACAACCTCGCATTATCGCTCAAGCTTTTAATGCAAGGCAAAAACGTTTAATTCAACGGATAGTCGCAATACCGGATATATTATCTGTAACGATGACTGGTAATTTTAATAACCAGTTTTTTACATAACGCAAACTACGCAATGAAAAATACTATACAAAGGTACTGCGCTGTGTTTAAGATTATTATGTGCTTGCGCAGTGCCGGCGGAAGCGGTCTCCAAACCCCCCAATTATGGGGATTCATCTTCGAAGACTAAAAATTTTTTCGTGGTCCATGAACTTAATATAGTTTTGCATGTATAAAATTTTTTTTGACAGGGTAATTTGTATAATTATTGATACTTCCTTACATGTTTGTCTTTCATACCTTACCAGATTTTATTCTATTTCAGTTTAGTACAATCTGTAAAATACGGTATATTTAAATTTCATCTATTGTTCTTTGGACATCACAATCCATGTCAAACAGTAGCTCTGAAAATACTATTGTTGGCAGTTTTCATCAAAATACAACCTGCGCCTGAAGTCATACACAGTGTGTACGTAGAACTATAAAACGTTTTGTTGAGGGCCCTTCGGACCTGTGGAAATGTATAAAGAGCAGGGGCGGAACAGTATTATAAACATATTCCTAAGCCTAAGCTTAAGCCTAAGCCTAAGCGTAAGAATGAGTTTATTCCTAAGCCTAAAGCCTAAGCCTAAGCCAAGCAAAAAATTAGTCTAAAGCTTAACCTTATTCTATTGCAATCCCACAGAAAAACGTTCCGCCCTGGTCTTTACATGGGCCGCATCTGTGTGAGGAGAGCCGATTATCGTAGTACAGGCAAAGTGTTTGTAAAGTACAAAATTTTCATATGTGGTATTCATAATATATAATGAAAAACGCTTAAACGCTGTTTAGTTTTCGAAAAGTGTTCCTTATTTTTAGTTTATATATAACAAATTCGGCCAATGTTACTTTAAGGGGCGTAACAGTAGATTAAGCGTATTCCTAAGCCTAAACGTTGAAAAAAATGAGTTCCTAAGCCGAAGCCTAAGCAAAAAAATATAACCCAGAATCTAAACCTACTCTTTTATAAAACCACCAGAAACCTCTACGCCCGTTAAAGTAACTTGGGCCACAAATTCTATATTACAGCGAAATTTAATCGTGCCGAATTTCCAAGTCTGCTTCGGAAGACGTCGCTAGCTCTGCGCGACCGCGCATCACAATTGTTCCGTGTAACTCGCGAATTTAACATCCCAGTGCTTGTCTATTCAGCGGGGTTAGCAGATTTAATTCGATGCTTTCTTGAAATAAACCTCAAATCAGGCAACAATACAAGCAGTGGTTCAGAAATTACAGATTCAGTCAGCTGTAGCGGTGATGTCTTGTGCAATGTTGACATTATTGCTAATCATATGATTTTTCAAGGTATAATGGTACTTACGGGCATGGGCATGAACCATTTTTATGTATATATAGGAATAATTATGTGCGTATGTGCTGACATCTTTTCTGCTGTAACCACTTTCTGCTGTCTAAGTAAGTACTTAATACTAGACTGCATATCCTTTAATTTGAAGGTAACTTATACGTCTTTGCATTGTAGTAACGTTAGAATTGGGCCAAGCTGGGCTCAGATAAAGCTAATGTTTGGACTTTTTGGTTGTATGCCATACGCTTTTCTAGATAACAGCAACGATCCACGTCCGATTGGTCAAATACTAGCGTTCGATGAGCCAATTATTCATATATTCAACAAAAATGCAGATTGTTTAACGCCTAGAATGCAGAAACGACTAAATCCTCAACTCTTCGCACGATCAAATACATTACTTCTTGGTGACTCGTTAGCAGATGCCGATATGAATGTCAGCCAAGGCGGATGTGGAAAAGGCGAACCCGACAGTTGCAGCAAACTTCCGGACGGAGAAGTGATGAAAATTGGATTTTTCAATAAAGACTGTGAAAATGAGCACAAACTGAAACGTTATATGGAAAAATATGACTTGGTTCTTATGGATGATCAAACTTTCGACGTGCCTATTTACATTGTTGAAAAAGTGTGTTCAAGAGAATAATAAATATATATTGCATGGCCCATCTAAAGATCACGGGTGGAACGTTTTTCTGCGAGACTGCAGTAGAGCGAACTTAATTGAAAATATCTGGCTCTTCCATTAAATTTACGGCCCATGTTGTTACTTAATAGGGGCGTCCAGGTTTCTAGCGCGTCTATAAAAGAGTACTTAGATTCTAGATATTTTCTTGCTTAGGCTTACACTTAGTATCACATTTTTGCAACGCTTAGGCTTAGGAATACGCTCCATCTACTGTTACGCCCCTTAATGAATTTGGCGAAATGTACAATGCGCGGCACGGCCGTACTGATGCTATTAAAAGCACACTTCTATTGTTAGAAACACAGCCGACGTCTGCTTCCTGTGGAATAAAATAAACCAGCTCAAAAGAACAGAAAACCAACAAAAAGCGCCCATGGTAAACAAAAGATTTTCGCCCATTAAGGAAGATACGTTTTGTCATGCTAAATTTTAATATTGACGCGTATTTTACAAATTTTCTGTTAATGTGTATTGTGCGATTGCGCAGAGCCTGGAAAATGGTTTAAAAAGTGCAGTATTGCCATAATTTTAACTTTCTTCGCTAGCAAACACACTGTGAGCTTCACATGAACCATTTGCGTCGGAAAATTTTCAACGCCAGACACACCACAGCGACCGCAACTCGTACGATAAACACTTACTTGAGAACAATATTTTAAACAGTTAAAAATTTGTTGTAATTTCGTGTTTACAAGCTTTGTACTATTTATATAAATCCTCTCTTGCTCGTGAGAATAAGCTACGATCAACTTAATCGCGCCGACTAATCGAGCTCCTGCATTCCGGTGGGAAACATACTCTCATCATTCAGCTATAAAACTGTGTGCATTGAGTGTTATATCACGCTGAGTCAAACGCTGATATCCTAGCTTTAAATAGAAAATATTGGTGGAACAAATGATGAAGGGCCTTTAACCCTTTGTATTTTCAAGGTAAGATTCGAACCCCAGTCTCACGTGTGGGAGGCGTTTAACGATGACCACTGAGCTATAAGAGCTTGACGCTCGAGCCCGAGTAGGCTCTCACGTCTTGTGGAGATTTTGCACTGCGCATATATGTTATATATGTTAAACACTGCTCACAGTGTGTGTATTGCTCGTACATTATTGTATTTAGTTGCTCATAGTATACTCTATGAGTGAAAGGGTTAAAAATAACCTGTTCCAAAATGTTTGATTACACTTTACAGCTCTTCGTTAAAACTTGCACATTAAACATTGTTTTAACCATCTAATTTCGCTTCACCTCCGGCAAGCATCCTGTTAACTGCAAATATTTTCTTACAAATACACACGATTCTTTAATTGCAATAAAATTTGCTCCCACGACCAAGATTTCGATTTTATACAGTACCAAGCTTGTAATACTGTAGTGACTCAAACAAGACAGGGGTCCGCATTTTGAGTTCCACCAATAGAAGTGTGTATCCTTAAGTAATGACTTCGTTAGGGGACACAGAGTCCATATGTGCTAAATAAAGTATGAAAAAAGATACCAAAGCAGAAGCAGGGCTAGACCACACAAATGTAACAGACACTCAGACCACCTTCACAAACTTTATTAAATCCCGAAATAAAACTAATTGAAATGGCAGTCAACGGAAAAGTTTCGGAGAAAGTTGTGCCCAAAACAACTAAACTACCATATGTGGAATTAAAATTGAATAACAGAACAGGGTGTACCTTCTGGAGCAACGAAAGAAATACCAGCCCCATCCTCTTGTTTGGGCCACTACATTAATAACATTAGTTCCATGTCCATACATTCACTCAGCTAACTCCAGAATCACGCTCCAACTCTAATTAAAAAAACCGAACACATTCCACCACTTATTTACTTCATAATCGCCATTCATTTCGCCAGCCAATTGAACCTCACAAACCATTCTATGCCCGCGTATCATCGCTCCACCCTCAGTCACATCATTTTCCTCCAATTCTGAGTCATTCAACAATCAGACTCTATGTACCAAACATAATCCATTCATTTCACCTCCTAACGGAGCACCATAAACAGTTCCACACTTTAGTACCCATTGGGCGGATCCAAGTGGGGGCACATTGGTTTAGGTCCCTCCAACATGGATGAAAACCAAAGGATCAAAACCAAGAGTTTGTAATAAGGTTTAGCACTAAAACGTCTTTCGGCTGCTCGCTCGTAAGATTTTTCTACTATTATATCTCGCCTCCCCCGTATCTTTGAAAAGTTTCTGGATCCACCGCTGCTCGTATGGCGTTTCATTCAAGGTTACACCCTCAACCATTTCGCTATTCGCAGTTCCAACTCTACATAAAATCATCAGAATCATTACCATCGTCTTTGTTTGTTGTCACATTGGCAGCAGACGCGCTCGCAAACAACGAATCGTACGAACGCAACTTTTTCTCTTCTTCTTTTCGTTTCATTTCTTCTTTTTCTAGCGCTCTCGCTTCACGTTCCTTCAGACAATCGAAGAAAAATGTTTAAGATTCAAACACAAGGCATGTTCCCAACACTAAGAAAAGCCTATTAAATCTAAACCACAATCGTATACATGCGGAAGTGTGAATCTACCCTCAAGCCTATGCTAAAGCCTACGCGTGACAGTTCAAATCTAAGTAACCGTAAGCTATAAGCCCATGTAATTTGGCCTATGGCCTGCGCGACTTAGTTTGGGCCCTATTTACAGAAAAAACTACATAGATATCTGCTTAAACATTGTACGCAAATTTTTAACAGACTAGCTAGATAGCTAACAAAAAGAATTTTATTCACTCGACATTTTTTATTTGTTGCTCAAGTCTATCGCAAGTCTCAGATCACGGTGACCAAAGGGCCATTATTCTGTTACTCCGTCGTTTCACATCATCAATTACGTACTCCCAACAACATAGAACATGAACCTTTACCTTTGCTTTGACGTCTTCTCGTTCGATCCGGTCTCTCTCTTCTCGTTCACTTCTAAAATCAACATCTGTCCGCTCGATTTTAGTTTTATTCAGCCTATTGACGATTTCGTTGATACGTTTTTCAACCGCAATTGTTCGAACGTCTTTGTGCCGATGAAATCCAATTTGGCCAACTGCCATGTCGCCTGTTTTATTCAAATTGCCCCACATTGTGTACACAACCTGTAACGCGGATATTTTTGTTTTTAAGCACAAAACTGTAGAGATTTAGCGAGCGTAAACAACACAGTTAAATGAATGGTGATAAGGCTTGAAACATGTTTCAGCGTTCAGCGATGATCAATCCAGAAAACTCAGTGTATGAAAAACCGTTTCTGTTATTTGAACTACCGGCTCCATAAAATGTTGCTTTCAAGGTGCAACCATAATTACGCAATACCGTACACGAATCCGAATAGCAAAAAAATAACTGTTATCGAAACTAACTTCAGCGCAATATGGCTAAAAATATAACCACCCGTTATACGGTCTTTTTCAAGGTTTATACAGCACTTTGAAGAAATCCAGTGAAATTCGTTGATTGCAGTAGTGTAGAATTTCACCCTTATTAAAGGTTGCGCTATACTCGCCGCCGCGTGCCGGCCGTGCGTCACAACAAAAATTTGTTTATTAATTGTAGTTTAGGTTCGTTTTTAGCGACGAAATCGAATTTTTAATCTCAGAAAATAAGCACCAGCACTGCAATATTTTTCGTGTTTACTTTCTTTCTTACTAACAAATTAGAATTCACCTTTATGTTATTCATTTTGTTGCCTTGAATACTGTTTGCTTTGACCAATTGAGCACAATCGTCCAATAACTGTGTGGGAATGTCGTCAATTGTTTGACCGTTTGCCAGTCTTAGATACACGTGCGCCGATGACAACTGCAAAAATCAATCGAGTAATCAACATTACTTCAGTAGCTTAATCAAAGAAATAAACGCATACCGCCAGGCGTGCAACCGAAATTACAATTTAGTTTAACCGGAATCTGAAAAATTACCGGAAGCAGAAAATGATAAATACATCCACCGAAAAATTGATTTTAATTTTCTTTTTGCAATAGTATTGGTGAAATAATAAACCAAGTTGGAGATACGTATTCACTTTATCTGCTGTATTTTTGATTTTCATAATCCAGGGAAGCGAAATCTTACCGATTTTATTTTCGGCGATTGTCAAGGTTTGCATATTATAATAACAAAATCTATTTAATTTTTATCGTCATTTTTTAGTAAAATATCTCAATTTCCACCGACCAAATTTCAATTGGGGAATTTTTAATGAAAAATTTACAGGAACCGGAAGGTGAAAAATGCCGGAACCGAATTTTCCGTTACACCCTGGTACCGACACCACCCACGACATACTTCTTTTTAAACTAGCCAGCTGACCGGAAAGCAACACCAGAGCTTAAGCCTAAACCTTTCCGTAAGTCTAAGCCTCAGCCTTAACCTTAAATGCGAGATGAAAGCGGACAAGAGCCCATACCTTATCAACATGGAACCAAACATCTTCAGGCCATCCCCATCGAATCAGCAGTTCGTTCTCGTGTTTATCAACGCCCATGAATATTTTTGCAGGCGGCGAAACAATATTGCTTGTAAAATAAAACACCATTTTGTCTCTTGTGACACGTACTAGTTTTAGTTCCAGCGTTTTCTTTTATATACGTTTGATTAAATACCTGATCTTATATTATTCAATAGAAACTCATACTTCCACATGCTACAAAACAGCAACCTATATGCAATCTTCTCAGTTGTCCACCCCCAGGTGGTCGCTCGAAATTACTAAGTTATAAAAAAATGTTCGAATATGCTGAGCATCTTGTGATCTCTCTTGATATTACCAGGCCCAAATTTGAGTTTTGAAAAATTCGAGTTTTTAAGGTGTTTAGTAGTTCCTACTCACCTTTAGGTCGACACACTTGTCTATCAAAAACCAGAATAATTTGGATACCATTTGACGCACTTTGGCGTGTTTTCCAAACCACACCGAAAAGTTGCAGCGGTTAACGAATACAACGCAAAATAGACACTTGTTGTAAACATACAACAAACATCGAAACAAAGTAAAGTTTAAGCTTTAGACTATGTTTTTCGCTTAAGTTTAGGTATGCGGTACTTCGTACGCTTAGGCTGAGGAATATGCTTATAGAACTGTTATGCCTTCGAACAGACAAATTTTCTTTCATTGGATGTACACGGGACTGCTCCCCAATCCCATAGTAGTTCGGTAGTATGAGAACCGGATAATGCGGAGTTTGGGGTGATGGTATCCCCATCATGCTAAGGATACCTTAAACATGTGGCTTTCACGGAGTTGCAGCCCCGCTGAATAGAAACAAAAGTACACCTACTACACTAAATCCATACTTCGCAGTTCTATTACAGAACATTATATTAACAACGGAAAATTATTAACTCAAAATTTGCTCCATATTTTCTGGATAGCAAACCGAAGTTGGATATCCGTCCTGTTGCTGCCAAGACAACATCTTCTGAACCAGTAGTGCAGGCTTAGCTATTGCGCCCAGCTCCAAACCTGAAGCAAAATTAAAGTTTAAACGTAATATACGTTATTGTACCCTCGGCCCATGTTACTTTAAAGGGCGTCCAGGTTTCTAATGGGTCTACAAAATTAGATTCTAGATTACAGTTTCTCCTTAGGCTTAGGTTTCGAAACTCATTTTTGCAACGCTTAGGCTTCGGCTTAGGAACTAATTTTTGCAACGTTTAGGCTTAGGAATACGCTTAATCTACTGTTACGCCCCTAAAAGTAACATAGGCCCTACCCCCAGCCAAAAACTCTACAAAAGATCGTAAAAATGATCATCCGCTGTTATTTCGCTGTAAGTACCTGACACAACAACAATAGTCAACTTTTACTGTATTTAGGGATAGAGCGTTTATATGTCACATCAATTGGATTTTATAGCACACGTTTAAATCAACACAGAAATGACACATTTACATATATATATCAAGTTCATGAAGATAGGGCTATATCGTTATACAAAACTAAACTGCATTATATTATACAATATAAGATATATACAAACCAGAGCTGTCCCGGGGCCAGGATTTTTGCAGAGGCCGGGGCTAACATTATTGCTTGCTATAATAAAAAACCCATGTCATAAAAACACTCGAAAACTTCGCTTGAAGTGTCAGCGTGACATACGATGCTGTTTTCGAAATCATAGAGCTGATATTATAATCACGGTTTAATTTAATTTTTATAGACAATGGGATACGAGTGAAACAGTAAAAAAATTTTCATAAATTGTCTACTATATACTTCGGCCCCGACAGTTTCTGACCTCGGCCCCGGGACACCTCTAATATAAACAATGACACAAACATACTTGAACTAAGATCAAGAGCCGTATTGTACAACCGAATTACCGCAGTCAACAATGTTCTCAACTTCGAAGTTGAACTTGTTGTTCAAAGGTACAAGACCTTATCAGTAAACTGGTGGCAGCTGTTGCAGCCACATACATTTCAAAACATTGGACCAACAAATTTCAATTTTAAATCAGTACTTACACAAAGCTATCTACTTTTATGCTAGGATTCGAACTCCAGTGACTGGAGTGGGAGGCGTATACTATCACCACTCAGCTATAGGAGCTTGACGCTCGAGCCCGAGGGGGCTCTCACGTCTTGTAGTGATTTAGTACTATGTATACGTGTTACAATTGTTAAACACGGTGCGATATATATTATTTAACGTACATACACTGCGTTGAGTTGCCTATAGGCAACTCAATGTGAGAAGGGCTTAATCCACTTGCAGAACATTAATCTTGAAACATTTCAACGAAAGAATAGTTTTAATTTAAAAAACAAACACGGGAAAATAAACTTCAAAAGTTCGTTGCATTGCCATCGCTTACTCCAAATTATTTGTCGATGGCAAACGAATAACTGTCGTACCAGAACTGCAAAGCACCATCTTGCCCAAGACTCACTCTAAGACCACTTGTTTCAAACCAGCTCTGAACGTTATCGGTGTTAAATTTAGCATACTTAGCATACAAATATCAACCACAATTATATCTTACATTAAATCGTCCCAAAAATCCACAAGGGCTTTTCATTTAAAAAATTTCTTGCCAACGATCGCAGCTTGTAAATAAATTTTAATAACCGACATAAAACAGAGCAAGCAATTTTACTGTATTCTAAATCTTATAAAAATGTATTTTTGCAGTCTTCAGAAAATAGTAGGATATTTCTTCCCATCCGTTCGTTACATCACACGCCCCATAAAAGGCTGGTACTACTAGCTCAGTACATAATATCTAAACCAACATTCCAATTTCATTACGGGCAAAATTATGCATATTTTCTCCGTTTCCAATACTTAATATCGCCTGTTTCCAGCTGCTATAACATCGTATTTTAGTTTAGCGTCGCACATGCTTCGTCGTAATATCCACATTTTACTCCGCTCAGAGCGTACTACAATATCCAGTCCACATATGTATTTAGACACACGCAAGGCTGTTACATATATATTCTATACACCGTTGGCTCTAATCCAACTGTCACCTATATCTGTCTGTTTATTCAGAAACCGAAACCTACTTAAGTGCTGCTTCAAGCTACTTGCATACGGCGTATTTGAATACCAGAAATAAAAATAACAACAGGACGGCTGCAATTACGGGGGGAGTCTGTATACAATCAATCATGTTCACCGCCGTCGCGTGGGCCCCAAAAATATTTGTCGACATGGTGAAGGAAGTTTATGTTATAAAATTTCTGCTTGCATCCAATAAGTTTAACTTTACTTGCCTCCTACTGTAACAATTCCTGGCTGCGGTGCTGAACGTCAAATGCCACAAATAAAATGGATACGACTACAAAATACTATAATTCAGACGATAAAAGCGGTTTAAGAAGCGTGAATAATGATAATTTAGGCTCTTCATTTGCTGCTCAAATGCCATTATCAAATGTGACTTAACAATATCATTGACAGTATCTATTTTACTGATGGCTTATATTGTAGTTTCGGCTCACTAAACCATACCTACATAAAAGCCAGGTTGCAATACACAACTGAATCGTACCGGAATCAGAACAAGATATTTATATACCGGAACCTTGAACAAGACATTTATACCGGAATCGAAATTAGAAATTTTCCCAGCGACTACTGTTTACATACCAAGTGTTATTTTGTATTCGTCCGTATATACGTATGCACCAAATCAATATATGGGTTTGAAAGTACGTGTGAGTTCACCCGCACATGTTCGTCATGTTTTTTTTTAATAATTTCCAATAAATGCGTAGACCATCCCGATTATAACGACTGCAATCGGGTTCTGAATAAGATTTATATTCGCAATTCTAATCGGAAACGGAATTCCGTTTGTACCCTGCGGTGTGCGCGTAACACCATTTTGCCAGTGTATAGTAATCGAATGCAGATCACGCATTGGAACCAATCATTTTAAAACTTTGCCATTACAACCTAAATAAACTGTTTTTCGTTAACTTCCTAGCTTGTTCATGTTCTGTATCTTCAACCTAACCTGGTACAACCCACCAACAACTTGCCTAAATTACAGAAATCGGCAAATATCTACCTATAACCAACATGAGCAACACTTTGACACACAACCCCCGTAAACCAAGTAACATCTCAATAATCCACAGTACACCACTTTTCATTGCTCCAAGCGAATAACAACAAGGGTAGCAATCACCCACTCGTTGATTTTTCTTCGCAACAAATACATTATTTTTTCCCGTTTTGCGCATCACAGAAAAAAGTACACAAAAATTTCAGAAACATGTGCATATATAATACAATATGCAAACTGAGCACTTATACAAATGTCAATACTAACGAGGGCCGGGCCATGCATAGACCAGAGCCGGATCGTTTCTCGGAGGAGCTATCTATAATAGAGTCAGTTTAAGCTTTAGACTAATTTTTTTTTGCTTAAGCGAATGAATCGGCCCATGCAGAGAACAGAGCCGGATCGTTTCCCGGAGGAGCTATCTATAATAGAGTCAGTTTAAGCTTTAGACTAATTGTTTTGCTTAAGCGAATGAATAAGCTCAACGATACGCTTAGGCTTAGGCTTAGGAATATGCTTATATTACTGTTCCGGCCGTGTTCTCTATACATGGGCCCTAACGAGGGTGGTCACAGACGGGGACTGCGTGGGCGCTCACCGTTCCTCTCAAAATGGTTTTCAGACAGCTGGATTTTTTAGTAGTAGAAGAAAACAACTTGGTGACGCTGTTAATAGAATGAAAAAATTACATATGCTACATTACAGGATCGCATCGCACGAAAAAATAATCCTGGGTCCGTCAGTGATGTATAATTTACATACCGACTCAAAATCTGAATTAACCTAGTAATCAGTCTGATCTTAAAACCAAATGCATCAAAGGCGTACGTATCTAGGATTTCAATTCAGAAATGTGTAACAGTATGTAAATGTTGTAGTCGAACGAATAAAAAAGTTTTTCGAGCCCCACAAGTCCGAGCAGATTATGTTATTGTGTCTCCAGTAACTTCGGTGGAGCATATGTCGTTTTACTCAATTGCATACGCCCGTAATTTCCAAACGAAATATAACGCATATGATCATAATCAGGAAGCGTACGTATATCCTTCCGCGAAATTTCTCGAAACATGACGAAAGCATTTCAATAGGCTTTTGAATTACCTTGTGGATCCTATTCAGAGGTCAAAAAAATTTCTTTTACATTAAGTTATACCGTGTTGACGTCAAATCCTGGTTACGCCCCCTTCACAACGCAACGATCATGTTAAATTACATCAATAGATACATACGTATACATACTGGCATAAAAACAACAAAAACACCAAATACGTACACACAAGTTGAATTCATTCACTTTATACTTATACTATAAACCCATTGACGTATTTTAACTCTCGTCAATATTAATACAATATTTTATTTCATACAAGAACACAAACACACAAAAAACAAACATTTTTTACAATATAAACTTTATATAAATACAGAAACTGAAGACTGAGTATACAAAAAATATAAATATACATTGTATATAAGCAACTCGAGCTGAGATTCAATGACGTCCGTCTAAATACATTCAATTTTTACTACTACTACTACACAGTCTATTGAGACACAAGACATCAATGAATGAATGAATCAGCTTAAATATCTTTAACGTAAATTATATAATTGCTTATAATACAACATTACTTACGCCAAGATACCGGTATAAACTGAAACAATGCATACAGGTATTTTATCTAAATAAAAATGAGTTATACCTACAAGATCGGCAAACTGGACACTACATAACATTATAGCAGACCTGTAGAGCTCAAAATTTGCAACTAACACCGAATTAGTATTTGATACAATTTGTCACAAGACCAAGTAAACAAAGCCACTAAATAATTTAAACACAGCTCAAAATTTTGATTTTAAATTAAACCTTAACCGTGACTTTTGGCTATTTCCTATCATTCACTCATGTGTGACAAACAGTAGTTAAGCTCTATAGATAGCAACCTTTTCAATAACAAACATTCTGAATCAAAGTTTCAATCCATCTCAACAAAGGCAGCTTGATACAGTTCGCTCTCCAATTATGTTTCAACTTTCAAATACATTCAATAACATCTATTGTCGATTAATGATCAGTTTTAAAAAAATACTTAAACTACAGTTGCAAGTCGCTTGAATTTATTGCACCTGAATTTTGATTAGCTAATCGGATATTGTGTTGCTGGCAAGCTGGCTGAGAGTTTTTTAAATTAAATCCAAACTTTTTAAACTAATACAATGGCGTTGAATTAATTCAAATATCAAACATGTCGGATATTTAACAACACAATCCACGGTAACGGTAAGTGGACTAGTTATACAGCTATTAAGCGCTATATAGAAATTGTAGGTTTTTAAAGCGTTTTTGTATCAAGAAATTTCGAGTAAAGCCTTCTTCACTGGTGAATGGTTCCGGCAGCTGAAACTACCAGCTGCGATCATTCTGAGAACTTGAAGCTTCATACTTATCAATAGCCTTCCAAATCGAATTAATTTACGATCAAAAAGCTTGCACGTGCGACCAGGGCTTAAGGAAATTTATATCAATCCGACGTTAACCCCTACAAGTCGTAATTTAAAACCTCCTCATAAACTTTTCAGACCAGTCGCCTATTTGTTATAGATGCTACAGACATTGGACAATGTGTTTCCACCTCAATACTACATCCCTAACCACAGTATCAATGGAAAGTGTTTCACTTACTTTGGTTTACAATATTGACACCGGGCCAGAATAAATATATAAACACAGTCACCGTTTCGAGTGCAATTAAAGCCAAGATGCAAGCGAGATGTTAGTAGGTAATTCATTGTCAGGACAAGCAGAAGGGAGGAGATGGGAAGAGATTAAACTACAGGCAATGGAAGGGGTGTTGTTTGAAGTACCCATCAGGCACAAGTTCGACTGTGTATCTCACATTGAAACCAACCGCCAGCATCCTCGTCCAACAGCTGTTCGCATGTACCAAAGTACATTCCTGAGACTATTGCATGCTCAAGTCTAAACAACACCACGCGGCAGTCAGTCGCCTCCAGCTCTCAGCCAGGTGCTTTTCCGAATTCGCAATGAGAACGGCACAGGCTCCTACATCACGTTTATAACAATACGACTTCGTTGGACGATGTTGTTTGTTTTGAACCATGAGGCACTTATGCATATACACATATCCACACAGATCAATATTGTGACGCACTCTTGCCTGGCGTCCAACTCCCTGACCCGGATTCGTGTGAATGCCAACGTTACAACGTTAACGGTCCAGCCTGAGCGCGTCTTCGGTAGCAGCATCAATGTGTATATCAGTTGCGTTGCCGAGATCTTCTAAGCAGCCCAAATCTAGATCGGTGTCCAACTGTAAACACCAAATAAATGTAATATATTTAAAAAAATTATCGTCAGGGTATAAAACTTCGCAAGATCTTCCAAACACCGCCTGCATGAATTTAGATTTTCTGCTGAGTTGCCTGTAAAACCCTATCGTAATGACAGAAAAATCTTATACACACAACGTATTGTTACATTAGATTTGAAAAAATATAATTTTTTAAAGTCCTTTGAAATATGTCCTATCCTACACAACCTTTTTGAAAATATCAGAATAAAAATTAGTAACGGCTCACCTTTATATCTTCTAAGGTCAGTGGCGAATTTTCAAAATCTAACAACGGAACGTTGTCCACACCTGAAAGCACTGTAGAACATAAAATGACATAGACATTCCAGAAGTACAAAACTGAGGTTCCGCAAATCAGGATCTTGGTCCTATTTGTAAGTTTCAACTGGCGGGAAGTACAGTTTTATGCAGGGTTTGTGTTTTGTTCGGAAATCAGTGCAAAAAGCACACTAACAAAAGTTTTACACATTATAATTTTTGAACAAGCTTTCATACACAGAATTTCATCCGCACACGACACAAAATTTTTTCAAATTTTTAGCACACCTCAAAACTTACAAACACACACTGTTTTCAACAAAGTTAATTTATCTTCACTTATTACCTATTTAACAATATTACTTTTTCAACAATCATAATTTCCAAAACTTTAAACAGAATTACAGCTAACGGACAAAAAATAAAAGCTATGAAGAACAGCGTACCTGTCACTAATATATTAGGAATTGGTTGGCTATCTCTTGGCGAAACAGGGATGTGACTAGAACTACCGCTGATACTATGTTGCGACGGCAGCGTAGCGAAAACACTGAAAGTAAAAGAAAAATTAACTTATAGATTTTTACAAGAAAACAAAAAAATAATTGTAAACAATCAAACTTCTAAAACAAATAACGATCTTTTACAAATTTATAAATAAAAACTCGCCAAAACTACAACAATTCTCAAGACGTCAATACATTAAAAATAAACAAACTCGCAGCTTTTCGCAATACATGGAAACCAAACCTATGTATAACATTTCTTACCCTGGCCAACAATTTAATTACGCTTAAGACTCAAAACGAAATTGTACCTTTATCTCAATACTATTACACAGTAGTTTTTGTTCCACCCAGCCCCGTTGCCACAAAGCAACAACCAAACCAAACAAATGTACGTACCTTGTCGAAGGTGAGTACTGCAACTGAGAATGTTGCTGATGTTGTTGATGGTGGTGTTGTAGCTGCGACGGTTGTTGCGTTGCATTTCCACACGTTCCGACGTATGTCGATCCAACAACAGGTGCAGACAACTGTCCAGTTAGTAACGCATGTTGATGTTGCCTATGTTGTTGTTGTTGTTGTTGTTGTTGTTGTTGTTGTTGTTGCTGTTGTTGCCGTTGCTGCTGCTGATGATGTTGCTGCTGTTGTTCATTCATCCCACATACAACATCAGTGCTGTAGCCACGACTACACGAAGCAACGTGACTGACAGTTGCCACATCCCTGTTAACACCGGTTGCCCCAGCTGCCACTGCAGCTCCGTGAGAACAACTTGCATCTTGTTGTTGCTGCTGTTGTTGATAGTTATTGGCATTGACATTACCTGAGTTACTCTGCAATTTAAAATTCAGTTTTAATTCAGCGATTCATAACCATCCCATACATATATAACAAACCAACTTTTGTCGACATGGCAACATACAGGTAGCTGCGTTTTCAAGTTTCAAACAATGATTTTATTTTGCTAAATTGTTCTCTGTTTGACGTATGAATATTTTCTGTCCCGTTTGAAGTCGTTCAGGAGAAGGTTCATGTTTTGGGCTAATATTCAGTTCAAATAAAAGCGTAACCGTAAGTTTTGGGCAACTTCCCATCATTCACTCATAGTAACCACTTTTATAATAAACATTTGGGTGGTGTTGCAAGCAATATATACGAGGCTAGAACCCACAGTACTCTCTTACAGAGTTCAGATTTAAATTTCGCGAAAATTCGCAGTCTGAATTCGGTTGTCAAAAAGCGAATCCATAAACGAACCCAAAAATATTCGGAAATATGCTAAATTCGGATACCGCAAATTGGCAGTGGTATCGGATGCGGTCATATCGTTATAACCCACACCACCCTTAGGACCTCTCTCCCCGGTTTATTTTAAGTTTTTCACTTTTTGGGAAAACATCAGTATGAATTCACCCTTAAAACCTCTCCCCCGGTTATTTTTAAGTCTTTAGTTTTTGGGAAAACATCAGTATAACTTAACCATTCCCTGTCTTTTCGATCTTATGTCTTATATATTTGATCTTTTTTATTATTTATATGGTTGTTATTGACGATGTGCGTATTTGTAGGCGTAGGTACACATTGGCTAGTGCAGCTGACGCTTTACTGAAAATTTTTCACCCCCACTCAGAAATTTCTCACCGATTGATGCCCCACTCCGCGACCCAGCGAATGCTCAGGACGCCACTTCAACTGCTGAAAGGGTGATAGTTAGCTCGATAAGCAAATCTAAAGCGTTTCAAGGTAAAAACAAATATAAGTTTAAATTATATTATATTTGATGTATATATAGGAAATTTCAAAAGCGCAAAGTTCGGATTCGGGAAATTGGCAATGGATTCGGATTCGGTCAAATCATGAATTCGGTGCAACCTGGATGCTCTGTCCTAGAGCGAAAACTGTGAACGCCAAGGCAGGTGTTTTATGCGAACTTTAACTTCTGTTAAATTATTTTAGAATCACACTTATTTTCTTTTTCCATTAAACTTATAAAACCCTATTCACTTTTGTGAAAACGCTGTGGAGCGTTGAACAAAACGTTTATGCGCAAATTCCAACTGCAACTACTGGCTACGAAAACTTGCACGTGTGAATAAAATAAGCCTTAAGACAAGCAAAACAGGCTGGGGTGGTCTTATTTTAACTTACAACACAAACATTTTGCATTTGTTGCTGCAGATACGAATACGGAGATCCAGGTGAATGAGGGGACGACTGTTGTTGTTGGTGGTGGTGTTGTGCGGCACTGGGCCCTGCAACGCCACCTGCAGCAGTTGCGGCTCCAATTGGAGACGGCACGGGTGAGTCTCCGCTTCCGCTCGCAGCGCCACACGACGGGGGATTTGAGCCGCCAGCGCCACCCGTTTCAGGACTCACTGGTGCTGATTGATTTTCGGCCGAAGATGTACTTCCGCCATGCCCGCCGCCGCCACTTGAAGACTGTCCCATTTTAATTTGGTAATTACCACCTGCCTGAGGCTGATGCTGCAACAACCATTTAATTATTCATGACACGAATATGTATATTTCTTTTATTTTGTTACATAAATACAAAAGCGGTACGGTGAAATATACGTATAATTTTTATTTTTAGCAAATAAAATGAAAAACAGGAAATTAAGTACACAAAATCAGAACCAAATTAACATATTAAGATATGAATTTCTACGCCCTGCGGAAAGAGACTGGCAATTTTCCGTGAAATTAAGTTAAAACTGTCCCAACTCATTAAGACAAAGCTATTTGGCCTAGGCTGAAATATTGGTTGCTCAGAATACCGCATACTGACCCGGCAATAAATTCGTATACCAGGCCAGGCGTAATAGAACGACATGTATTGAGTGATTCTCGGACATATATACTTACTTTTTAATCAGTGTAGTTAAACACTGCAAATGTATAAAGCACAAACGGATAGTTTGACTCACTTAATTTCCAATTAAACTATTATGCAGCTTAGTTATTAGCTAACTATTCATTGAACGGTTTTGAGAGGGTGTAAACAATTTATTCAGATTTCTAGCTCCCAAAACCGTTTAGTACTGAGTTTAATAGTCTAAAATTTAGGATTAGCTATTAAGCTAATATGCAAATTAGCTATTACGTAACTTTTCAATTACTGGTTTTGTCAGCCTGCAAAACTGTAACTTACCATATGTGACATACCGGCACCAACGCTTTGCGTCGAATACAACGGTTGATGTTGTCCTCCGACGGTAGACATATTGGAGGTGACGGCATGCGACGGCGCCCCGATCATCCCAATATAGTCCGGCGGCAACTGTCGCATCGCTAGCGGAGTTGGACCGCCGCCATAATGATGGTGATGATAAACGCTGCCGACACCTCCATAATGATGACCACACGAGCCATCGATCGCGACTTCACCAGGAATTTGAACTGGGAACTGAACCGAATGGCGTTGTAGATGAAAATTGGTCGGCAATTGATGTTGACTATAGCCACCGCCGCCACTGCCATCACTTGGCGCCGGGGATTGTTGTTGACTTCCACCGCCGCCGCCACTATACATACATCCCACAGTAGTCGCAGCACTGACTGCTGCCGCATAGTGCTGGCCTCCTGCATTTATACCAACAGTTCCAGAAGTCAGTGCGCCGTATTGTACGACGTCTCCGCCTCCGCTAGAACTTGCTGCACTGCCTTCCGCAGAACTTTGGCCTGAATTTCCACCGCCAGGCGAACCTGAGCCACCAAAATTAAAAACGCCACCACCACTCGCACCATTATCAGACGCTGGGCTGATTTTTCCTTCAAATAAAATTAAAAAAAACATAATTTTCTCATAACAGCTATATCAATGTTTAGCGACACACCAACGGTAGCGCAGCATATTTTGCGCCATGAGGTGACGCGGAATAATGTTTTTCACAAAATTCGTTTATTACAAGCAAACCTCTTTATAAAGTGTATTAAAAGAAATGTACGTATAAAGTGTACTATTAAGTGTATGCAATCAATTTTGTAATACGTATGTTGAGTTGAAATCTTACTTCGAAACACTGGAAGCATAAACCATAGCAAATAAGATTGATCCACATTTTTCCGAAAATAGAAATAAACTTTTAGCTTTAGAATAGCCCTGTGTGCGTGTTAGGTTACCAAAAGGTCAGGTCTACGTACTCACCATGCACAGGCCCTCCGCCGCCACTTCGATTCGGGGATGACATGCGTTGTCCGCCGCGGGCCCCTGAGCTAAGGCTTGCACGTACGCAAGGGTCTGAGTGAGTCCTGAAAAAAAAATCCCACAAAAATGATTCTTATATTCACGACACAAACCACTCTCTCTCTCTCTCAATTATGATTACTTCAAATCAAGTTCCAGTTGCTGCCAGTATTCGTACTACGGCACATATTCTCAACAGCAAATGATGAAATTCAAAATTCGTTACGTATTCCGCATTTGATTTGTTGTACTTGAACGTCACTTTTGAGACACAATTACTGCAGGAATTTGTCATTTTAAAACCTATCGCTAACTGATGGCGAATCGTATACGAATTTGAGGATATGGGTCCAGAATTCTAGAAACTTAATGAGGAAACGAAATCTTGTTAATTTAATAAGAAACAAGCAGTCGCTGTGCAATTTTAAACGCAAATCTCACCAATTCAATTTTTATGCCAATGTTGTTGCTGAAATTCATGTGCTACCACAACTTAAATTGTATTCTAAACAAAACGCAAAGGTGAGAAATTGGATTAAACGCTAAATTCAAGCGTAAGCAAGCGCCAAACAAACCTCCTCCAAGCCGCTGAGTCTTGCGGTGGCAATAAAAATGACGCGTGATGACTGCTACCAGCATTCGTTTGTCTAGCTGCATCTTGAATCTAAAAATTAAGAAACCAAGCAGTGTACGTTTGCGTTGTGCTTGCTTTAAATTATTACCTACCTAGACAAAACCCCAGATTTGAAATCACTAATCTCATTCAATTAACATATATACTACAAAATCTCAAACCAAGTCCAGAAAACAATTGTATTAATTCTCTAAAAACAAACTATATTTCAAGACATATGTAATGGAAAATTCTATACGCAACCGTCTAACGTGGATCTAGGACCCACACCATATGTAGAAAACAACAGAGTATCTTCAATCCAATAATTGTGCGAAATTTATATTTCCAACTTCGTTATTATTTAGTTCAAAATGTCAAAAAGCTTATGAGCTCACTTGAGATGTCCCTGGGCCGAGTCCCGGCCCCGGAACCCGGACTAGAGGGTGCCGGGGCCATATGGTACCATGGACGGTACCAGAAAAACAATGTCTCGTCGTGCAATTTAGCCAAAATCCAAACGAAGCACAGTAAGTTAATGTGAATATTAACAAAATGTCGCGTGACGCAATATGATAAAAATGGTAAGTAAGTAGTCCCAGGCACATTCTTACGCAAAAGGTACATAAGCTTTGAAGTTTAGTGTATTTTGCTGGTCCCGGTCCCGTGACATGTCTAGCCCTCACGTGCTAGCGGCATACGACTAGACATATTTGACAATACAAGTAGCAACCCCCAACTTTCTTTATACTTCCGATTATTTCAATGACACAAGTGAAATTATAAATAGCAGCGCTTACGCACCTGCTGATCAAGTTGAGTCCAAATCCCACCCAACAGAGGGCCCGACTGTTGCGGTGACGCCGAGGGCGATACTGCATGACTAGAATGGCCACTTGACGGCGACTGACCACGATAGGGATGATGATGATGCGGGTGTGGACCGGTTGATCCGCCCGGTGAGTGTCCACCACTGCCACCTGGACTCCTACCTCGTGTTGAATGAATTGGTCCCCCTGATGCGAAAAAACAAACCATATACATCGAATAAAATATATATATTAAAGTCACATATCGAAATACACAAAGCTCACACATACATACACGACATGGTGAAATAGTCGGACAGTTTGCACCACTGTAAGTGTGTCGTGAGCTACCAAAAATTATACAGTGCAGCTTCAACTTTTACTTATACTTTTACAACCAAAAATCACTACAATTAATATTGCGCGACATCAAAACTTGATATAGCTTACTAATTATACAAAAATACAAGATTCCAGTTTGCTTGCTGCCCTGCCTCCAACGCTAGTGCAATTCAATTACAATACGTACCTGTGGAAGGACTCATCCCGCCACTGGCGGTCGGAATCGGGTACGCGGGTGTCGGCGCGGCACCAGCAATCGCTGCATGCCCTCCGCCAGGTGATCCAGTAAGCGTCGAACCTCCAATACCGCATATGGTCGCAGGCAACTGCAACGGCGTTATCGGGATGGTTGCGGTAGGCGCCGTCGTCGCGGAATACGCTGCCGTGCGACCACCGCTTCCAGCAACGACAGACCCGGAACCGCTTGAATCACTGGCGGCCGTCAAACCATGATGGTACGCAGCAATTCCTCTACCACCGGTAGTACCACACAAATCAGCACCACCACCAATCCCAACAGGCATCATTGTGACGTCGGCTATCGCGTCAGAGCCTCCCATTGCAGACTTACTACCTCCTCCAATAATCATCGCGCCTTGAGGCGACATGATGCAACTCTGTTGTTGTGCGGTACGTGACGAGGTTGTTGCGACTGTTGCTGCTGTAGTAGTTACTCGCCGTTGTTGTGATGATAAATCTAAGCAAGCTGCAACGCCACTGTTATTGCCGTTGTTGCTGCTACTCATAACGGCGTGCTGGCTGAAATGACTCGACGATGCTTGTGGCGCAGCTGCACCGCACGCATTGTTGCCAGACGTCGATACATAATCCTTCAACGAATTTATATACGTACGTATAGTACAAAAACTATTATAACTTGACAATAAAAAATTATATATAGGTTTTAGAAGCGCTCTGCCCGTCAGGATTGGTTTTTTCCAAAAAAATTGAATCGACCTTAAAGAAATGGGTATTTCAGTTCTTTTCCGCAAAAAACGGAAAAATTGAAAATTATGTACTAATGCTTCCGCATCGGAAAAACGTTGATGGCTGATTTGTCTATTGAAAAAATGACATTAAGAGAATCAAATTATTATTTTATTACATAAGTATTATTTAAAAACACAAGATGATGATAAGCATACTGCACACAGTACAGAGGTATCATATACGTACCAAAAAAGTACATATGATAGTTAAGGTGGCCACAAACTTACGGGGGTGAGTGCGGCAAAAGACCTGCAAACAGGATTTGTAGTTTTATCGATATATCAAAAGCGAAATTAATCAAAAGTTAGGTTCTGAACTAAACGCTGCATACATGATATAGCAATTAGTTTAAGTATAAAGAAGTATAACAGAAGAGACGCAACTGGAATTCTGGTTTGGTTAGGAAACCATTGTTGTATAGCATATATTTTACCACGTAAGGCTGCTAGGGAGAAAGGATGCACAACTCTACTACCCTGCGTCCACCTCTGAGGAGCCACCGCAGTTTTCATAAAGTGTCGTTGAATTTAGAACCTGCAAACATTTGTTTTCCTGGTCTTTCCAGAAGTTTAAGAGAGGCATGTATCCACCTATTCCTCCTACTGGCGGATCCAAAGGGCGCATGGCTTCTGGCTCGATTGGCTCGCAAGTGCTTCCACAATATCTCATGCAGTCCCCCATTTTAAAGTTTCTTGGATCCGCCACTGATTCCTCCCCAGTAAATCAGCCTTCTTTATCACGGGAGCGTGAGATAAACCAGTTTCTACAAAAATTCATTGGCCTCGGTAGGCACCGGCTTCAGTGCAGTGCCAAGGTTACAGATCCGCCCAGGCCTCGAGACGACTCTATTACGACCCAATTATTTCCTCGACCTTGTTTTACGACCCCGTAAAAATTTGATACTACTTACCGGCCGGATCGAGTGAACTTCAGCTATCACCTTCTCAAAAGCTTTTTGTTCCTCATCGAGTTTGCGTTGATGAATGGCGATCTTTTCGCTGAATTTACGAGGATTCGTAGCCGAAGACATTGCGAAACACTGAGAGTGTGTCTTAATATGTCGTAGATCGTCCAGGAAATACCATAAGTACAGAGTATCGGTTTTTAATTTAACAAAAATGGCACTATAGTATATTACGCTATGTTTAAAACCATAACCCAGTGAAACTGTACATGACTGTTAAAATTCGACTTTAGAAAATAAAACAAGCAACGAATTATATATATTACGTGCGAATAAATATTTAATATAATTAATATCGATGACCTAAAACTGATAAGAAAGACAACTATTGTGTAATCGAAATCGAATTATAATTTTCTATTTAGTGACTGTATAAAGCATCAGTGCCGGAGCCGGCTAGCGTTTATGACATGGTAATGCTTGGAGGAAAATTAAAATCTCATGCTGATGCTGCACATCGGTTAAAACAATGATACATATACAGTGCCTTCCCCTTCATATGTACCAGTAAATCATGGAAGAACCAAGATTCATGGGTGTTATGTTGAGGTTTTAATAACGCGTAAAACCCTGAAAACACAGGATGTCCCGGTCCCTACAGACACTGACAATCTCTCAAAAAAGAAGGGAAGTCGGGTATTGTATGTTGGAATACTCGAATCTTGGTCAACTCTTTCAACTACTTCGCACAGACATAACGCTTATACAATGCCATAAGACCGCGCAACCTTTACAAGGCGGATCCAAGACTCGTTTTTAGGAGCTCTGTTTCAAAATTACGATGATTTTTGATTAAACTGGTTGCTGGTACAATTATTCTTGTATGCCACTTTAAAAACACACAGCACATAATACAATAACCTCCAACTTAACTTGTTAATTTGCATACACTTTTTACTTACTTCAATAACATTATTTGTTCTTAAAAATAAACTAGCAAAGTAAGCGTGCCATAAAGCTTCAGCTTTAGATATTGTTTCAAAATTGTGCTGAAATTTTTGTTCAAAATTCATGTTACATATTAATGACTCACATTAAGACAATTTACTGATTTTATGTTTTTGCCACTGTCAATACTAGCAAGCTCAAAATTAGTGCATATTTTATGTACATTAATACTTGTTTCACTTTCGGCTTAGGCAAAATTTGTTGACCTACGGCTCCGACTCACCACCGGATTAAAAGGGGGGCCAGGCGCCGGCCTTACCACCAAAACCGGACCTCCCACTACCGAAAACCGACGATATGTTTCAATTGATAACAATCCGATAAAAAAATTTTCGCGGACCACGAAGTTTACAAGCTGCTAACATTTCATTGGGGAGATCTCTCGGACCTGTTTGGGGCGGCCTACCATTCTTATTCTGACGCCGGTCGTAACGCGTTTTTGGGAGTCCTGATTGCGTTCTTCGGCAGGGTTATATACAGAGCTGTACAAAATACATTTCCAAATGTTGAAAAAGTTCTTTACTATCTTATTTTCTGGTTTCCGCAAGGCTGGAACTGGGCAGCTAAACCTATATCAACTATTGTTTGCGATCCCAAACTCATGGTAGTACGATGAAAAGTTTCGTAGTCTGATTCGCTATGTTCAGGACAGGAACTTCGCTTTCCGAACTAGAGTGCCCGTGCATTGACAATACTTATCCGTCATCACTACAAGTTTCCGGACTAGGAATAGTGTTTTGGTATTATGGGTCATCCACGTTAAAATGCACGCGCCGATGTAATAAATGTTCCACCCACCGCATTTGTAACAGCATCAAAATACACATTCTAGCTGGAGGCAAGGTAAAGTTTCATAGATGTACTTAGATAGTGTTACTCGGTAAAAGTGCCCCTAGAAGGGACAGACTGTGATATGTTTCGCTTGAAGCATGTAAAAGAGTTTCAACAAGGGTTAGTTAGACCATAGATCAGTAGGTAATGCTTATAATATTAGCTTCATAACTTCTATGAAAATAGTTGTCATCTATATTTTTGACGGCTGTCTTTCAGTGTTAACACCTTGCGGTCAGTGAAACAAGAAACATATGGGTCCAGCGGACATCACCTATCAGCTAAATTTTAGCGTTTGTTGGGTTTTACAATGTTCAGTTTATAAGTGATCTAATCTAGCATTCTTCGTTGGAAGAAGATATTTTTGAGTTTTAAAATATGTTTCTAAAACTTGATGAGTAAATATTTCAATGTTGCAAGATTACAAATTGCGTCTATTGATTATCGAATAAAAAATGTCACGCATTTGTGCTCGACTAGTTTAGCTATCTTTACCATGACAATTTGATGATGTGAAGTCGAGAAACTTTTCCAAATTGTGTTCTGTGCCGTGACATATTTAAGCTATTCATCTAGAAAATACAATTCAAACGTTGCTAAATATTTCAAAGAACGTGTTCTGCTGGCGCTCAATTGAGATAACTTTTAAAAAGCAACTGACTGTTATACGAAAGACATGTTGGTAGTTGTACTTTAGAACGTCTTGAAAACATTCTGCAAAACTTTCAAAAAGCGTGCATTCTCGATGCTTGAAACATATATTGTAAACACTAGCGTGTTTCAAGGATAATGGTCGAAACCCTGTCGGAAGGGACTCTGGATAAATACATGTTGTCTGTAGGATGTCAGGACCAATGGCGGATCCATGTGAGGGGGCCACCCCGGCCGTGCCCCCTCCAAACAGCATCTCGACAAAAATATAGAGTGTCAATTGCTCTTCTACGCCGTTTATTTCCCTGTTTTATACACAAGCAGCTGCCTTTGAATTTGTGCTGTTTGAAACCAAATCCGAACTTAGGTTGCCACTCAGTTGTTCGGATTAAATTGCTTTGGTGCGTTAGTTTTATTTATGAATCATCTCAATTGAACCAACGTAAAGAAGTCAATTTTATGGCAATAGTTCGTGGTTTGTGTGTGTCAAAAATATGTTTACCTGTGAAATTTTGCCCCCCCCCCATTTTGAGATCGTGGATCCGCCACTGGTCAGAACATTACGTTAGTACACGCGAACGCATTTAAAAACACGCTGTGCCCTGCCCACATATTCACAAGCATCATTCAACGCAAAAATTGAGTCCTTTCCGAGGGACTATGGACAATAACAGTTCCCGATAATGATGTCAGAACAAGAAATATTTATGCCTAGAGCATATTCATTGTCTGAAGGTTCAGACAATGACATATTGACATCACAGACAGTGTATAAAGGGAGTGGGTAGAGACAACGAGGGCACCCAAAAGGGAGGGACATTTTTACAAATGTGCGCACATTTTAACGTGGATAACCCATTACTATTTAAAAATCAACCATTTGTATAAGGACCCGGAGAGCAACAGTGAAAATATATACACATGTTCCTATACATTTTACAATGCGAAGCATATATTTACCAGAAAATCAAGTACTTTTTAAATGCCGTACGTTTGAATCGCATTGCCATTGAGATACATTTGGCGCGTATGTTCGCACTTAATATCTACCATTTTTGCAACAGTTTCTATGGTTTCACGTAAAAGTGTCAACCTATTGCGGTCAACAATTTTATGCATGTTTTTCACTTATTATAATAATATGTCTGTCCATTTGAATTTAATGGACTCGCGTAATTTTGAAATTATTTAGCAAAATTTACAGTAGGTGCTCTAATCGTTTGTACCCATATAATTAATTATTGATAACTGTAGTGAAAACTAAAAAGTTCTTTTTTCAATCTCTTTATGAAAGCGGTTCAACGAGGAAGACCGAAAGTTTGATTTCGTAATTGTCAAATTGAACGAAGCGAATATGTTTCAGTATTAACAGATTTCAAATGTTTAGCTAGATTTAGGCATTTTTGCCACACTGTACAGTGTACATTCCAGTGAGTTGATTTTGTTGAATCGCTCAGTCTGAGAACATAGGAAGCTCTTTAATACTTCACCACAAAAGTAGACTAGAATACAACTGTAACCCAAGTAGTTTCAACTATAGTGATTCAATATTAACATTGACCGCAGTGATAACAGTAGGCAACATTTTCAGCTAAAAGTTTTAGAATTGAAATCTAAATATGATTTTAAATATTAAATTGATGATGTCAAATATTTTTATCCGTTTCTGTTATGGTAGGAGACTCATATTCTCGCGCATTTTTTCTCCTCGATAAAACCTCTGACCACCGAAGTAAGTGATAACGGCCTGTGTATAGAACAGGGCCGAATCGTTTTCCGAAGGGGATATATAATGTAGTTTAAGCTTTAGACAATTTTTTCTTGCTTAGGCTTAGTCTAGGCTTAGGAATATGCTCATACTACTGTTCCGGCCCTGTTCTATACATGGGACGTGATAACTCACACCAGGGTGGTAGCAAAGGTTCGGATTCGGATTTGGCAAAAATTTGTGGCTCAATTTATACGGTTTCAATTCTCAAAAAAACTTAATCAAAAACGAATCCAGCAGTGTTTGGTAATATGTTTTTTTAATTTTAAAAAATAAAATTCAAGTAAATTGTTTATATAATCAATATCTTTATTGCAGGTCACAAATCTCAGAATTGAGGTCCAGCTCGAAAATTATACCTATACCAACGTTTATGTGCTGGCATTGTGTTGATATTCTGTAACTAATCGTAGATATATCTGAAATTCGCAACATGCCGGTTCTGATTCGGCTGAATCGTGGATTCGGTGCAGCTTTAAGAGTGTGTTGACAGAAGTTTTTGGAAAATAGGGTGGTCCAAAAAATATGAAAAAGAAAGAAAACGGGGCCTACACTGTCAATTCTCGGACTTCGGAAAATTTCTTGACTTCGGTGGAATCGTATGGGTATAAATGCCAAAGAATGCCCTTTTTTGACAGTACATGTGAGGTTTTCGTTTTTCGGGTTACAAAAGACTTGATTAAGCTGGTGGAAATCGCAGCTGCTAATCGCTGTTTTGTTCTAACATTTTTTAGCTTTACGAGGTTGTGTTTGAGAACATCGGTTACTTCGTATGGACCGCGCCATGCATGTTCGGTTTTCGACCCTTTGTGAGTAGATTTTCGAGCATTGAAAAGCAAAACTTGATCGCCTTCAGTGACTGGTTTGCCTTTGTTGCGCCTATGGTCGTGCTGTTCTTTCATCCTTTCTTGGGTGGTGCAAATATTTTTTGCTTTTGTTTCTATTAGAATCCTCGTAACAGTGCATTAGGCAATGTTGCAGGATTTTCCACGGAGCTTTGCTGCGCTGCATCTGCGCCGCGAAAATAGGCGGTTCGCTGATACATTAGTTCAAATGGTGAAACGTTACAGCCGATTGCTGAGTACAACGATAACAGAACAGGGCTTCACGCAAATAATTGTTCCATGTTGACGGACTCTTTTCGCCAAGCATTTTGAGCCTTGGATGATAACTCGAAGAAACGCGTCTTTCAACGCTGTTCAACGGATATAGTTCGTCAAGCAGCGAATCGGTTAAAGTGAATATAGAAACTCATTTATATTTTGTAAAACACAAGCCTGCAAATTCATGCGACATCAATTAAAACTTGAGTCAGGACCGAAATCTTTATCTCAGGCCATTTGTTCTGACGGAGAAGTTTTAAACCAGCGTCAGTCAAAATCCCCACCCGGAGAATAATTCGACTTGGAGAAGATATGGGCCAATTTCAGCCCAAATCTTAGCCTGGGGAAGAATTGGACAAGTGAAGTCCAAATCTTGCCCCGGGGGAAGAATTGGACACGTGAAATCCAAATCTTTCCCCGTGGGAAGATTTGGACCAGTTTTAGTTTAAATTCCCCCGGGGAAAGAGTTGGACTAGTTTTAATCCAAATCTTCCCAATTACTATGCAAAATTTGCACTGGGCCGGCCAATTACTTTGCAGGATTTGCCCTCACGTGTTTTTGCAAGTTGGATAAAGGTATCTGGTAATCTCAAAATTTAAAATCTTGGGCATAGTACAAAATTTATCCTTAGCCAAAAATTAGAAGTTTCGAAATAACCCCTACGTAGAAAAACGCGACGCAAAAATTCTTCTCAGATAGGGACGAAAATTCCAATTTGCCCAGAGCAAAAATTCGCTATCCATGCAAAATTCCAATATCCAGACAAACAGTCTAGGACGCTAATTCAAAACAACAAAGTGCAATAATTTATTAAAAACAAAACAAATCAACAAGCACATTTGTTAAAATACGTCACGTGAAACATTTCGCACGCTTGTGCCAACCAGAGCTGTACGCTACCCGCCGCTAACGCGGGTACGGGTAAGAAAACTTTGACGCGGGTGTACCAGCGGGTAAAGAATATCAAATCACTGAAAAAATTATTCTTTACCCGCCTAAAATTTTCATAAAAATGGCGAACAGCGGTTTAAAGTATATAGCCAGTATTCTTCACAAATAAAGCTAGTCGATAAGATTATGGTTCTGGCTGAATTAAGCCCTTGCACGCGGGAATAATTTTCGCATACATTTGAACAGAAATGTTTGGAGTACAACTTACCATATAGCATTTGGAGACATTCTTCGCGTGTCTATAGACGTTATATTTTTGTTTGGCTTGGAACAATATGTTCACAAGTTTTCTGAAAGAAATATTAAGACAAATTGAGACGAAACCATAAAGAAATATGTGATTATACAATCTTAACTACAATGATTTCGTACGCACAACAACGTTTTGATTCACTGATTATATAGCGTGGGGGACACTCTGAAATTCTAACAATACCCCCGTTTTTTGCGGAAAAATTTCACCCCCATCCCCCCTGTAATGATATTGTTATGTGTGTAATATTTTGTAACAAGGTGTTCTTTTAAAAAAACTTTGTATATGTATATATGTTTGCATACAGCATACGTATATATTATATAAAAAATTTTTATGTAGAAGCGTGTTTAAGTGCGAGATGCATTGTATGAATATGTTTTGCAGGTGGTGCTGCTATTCCTTGTCATTGTAGTTGTAATAGTAGTTGTTGTTGTAACTTTACATATGCACGGCTCTAAGGCTTTCATTTTGCACTGCATCTGGTACATGTTTCGGTGCAGATGTGCAGTTTGCGATCTTGTGCAGGATGTGCTTAGGGTTTCAATGATGCATAGGAGTTTGTACCAGAATTACATAGTAATCAGATTGTTGGGCTTGTACTTTGATACAGATAATGGAAGATACCTTCACTAATTATTTGCATATTGTAATTTCATGATGTAAATTTATGGTCTCCTTACGGAATGTGATTGCATAAGCGTAGGTGCTTATTGTCTAACGGAATTAATTTTTAATTTGAAGTACATCCGAGTGGGCCCCTTTTGGAAAAATTTTAAAAGACGGTAATTATGAGAACTGGAAGACCCGCGAATCAACCCTTGGAAGACAAAACATTGTTTTTGGGTCAATTTTTGTTAATTTTATGCTAAAACTTGTTTTGAAAATTACGGATTTTAGTCAAAATAGACAATTTTTTACTTTTTATGCGATTTGAAAGATTAAGTTTGTTTTTAAAATAAATTATTTGGGTCAAAACATAAAATTTTAGAGTTTTTAGGGATTTTGAAAGTTCCAAAACAGTAGATGAAAAATGAGGGTTTTACCCCCCTCCCGGAGGGGGTTTTGAGGAGCCATGACTGTGCGTGTGTATATTGTGCCCGTGTGCGAGTGTTGAGTATATGAGTGTGTGCGCAGAGGAATAATATTATTGTTTGCTCATTTTATTTAAACATTACCAAATTGTAAAATATTTCCCACACAAGCGTTATTCCCTAAATCAATAACCCATGGGCCGATTTAGCTCAAATTTGGAATACTCACCTAAAATTTCACCCTGAATCCAATGAAATAGGTGGCTAAATTAATTGGCGCTCATACTAAAACTGGAGCATTTAGTACATTTTATTAACAGACATATAAACAATACAAGCAGTAATCACTCAAGTAAAAGCTTCTTCTTTCGCCTGCATGCATGAACCTTTTGTGAGTAAATGTACGCAGTGATAACGCAATTGCCTTCGGTTATTACACATAGAATCCGTCCAGATTCGTTGGTCCATCCCCTGTATCCCACTGGGTAGTTGAATGATTTGAAATGTTCCCTTCGATTATCTGGTCTATGAAAACAATCATCTCCATTGAACACCGTAGCGTGTATATTAGTATAATAATTCCCGATTAGTATCGAATTGCCCGGAATACCTTGGCCAGTATGTCCACTGAGAAAGTGTTTACTGAGTTGTAGATGCATAATTCAACAGTGAATTAATCTGGCTAATCCTTTTTAATGATTTCTGCAATGGTCAACGGAGGATAATCCTCAGCCCAGCATAAGGCCAGACTACCCCATCGCCGTAGGGGTCGCTCCTCGATAGCTGTGCAGTTCAGCCACGGGTTTTGTTTTTTTTATTTTATACACAACACAATATAATAAAAACAATACAATTATCAGCTAGACAACTTTAAAATTTCATAATATATTGCATAGAGTACTGCATAATCCTTTGTCTTCAATAATCATCAGAACCGCCACCTTAATCGTTGTAACTAAGCATCGATAGTCCGTTATGAAATCTTCGTTGATTAAATTCTTCAGCTGTCAATATAAAATTTTTTGTTATCACACATTTCACAGTCTGCTACCCATCGATTGCTTTCTGTATGTTGATATTGACGCACCTATCTTCGAGAACCTTTGATAAATCAAATTTTGGCAAATGTGATACAAATACTGCTCCCGAACAATAGTCTTTGTTAAACGTATATCCGCGATACTGATTTGCAACTGATTTCATAATAGTCGCGTCACGAAAATCTAAATTACTGAACAAATTTTCAAACACGTTGAACAAATATATCATCTGTGTGCTCCATGTAACATGTTGTGGTGGAGTTAGGACCAGATTAAACATTAGGTTGCTGGAGTTCTTGTTGATCCATTGAACACGATATCCGTCAGTCGAGATTGTTGTAGATATGTTTCGCCGGTCACCAGCCTGTTGTACCCCACAATTTATTTTTGTAAACAATAATATAGCTTCAAATGTAACGCATATTATCAATATTAAGCAAGCACCCAACAAAGCCTTCATTGTGATTAATTTTTTGTATACGTAATGCATTTTAAGACATTTTATTCCAAAATACTTCTCTGTTTGCATTGATATTCAACTCCGCTGTGAACTCACCCATTGCAAAAATTACAATAGCCTTTGAAAGTTCCTTGGTAAAATCTATTGCAAGTCTAACTTGTGCATCTGGTGGGTTGGAAAGGTAATCGCAATCACTGCTATGATCCTTTGTTAAATCAATACAAAATATTAAAACCTTCCCTACTTAGTCCTAGATTTGAACTTCTTAAGTTAAGTGCATATTGAGTGTTGAACCATGCTCTGAGATTATTTCCTAGCTTACACGGTATAGGTACGTTACAATGATATCGGTCTTCATTCATAAACAAAGTAAAACATTCCATATCTGGTGAACTTAATGCAAAAGGGTTCAATTTCGGTGCGCCTGAATATGCTTCTTGAGTCAATCCCCAGATGTATACTCTTCGAGGAAGACATCCATCAAAAATTGTCCAATCCACGTTCTGTAGCCCCTTGTTGACTGATAGTGTTTGTAACTTGTATCTAATTCCTGGATCTTTGCGCCTGTGCTGTTAAGTATTCGATCTTGATGTTCAAGTGCTTGTTTATTTAGTCTGGATTTTGGTACATAAAGCTTAAATTCGTTAATCTTAATCGTAAACTTTTTTGTTGAATCGTACTGTAGAATAAGTGATGGTATACGTCTTGTAAATTCAAACTCTAGCCGTGACTTTGCCGGTAAATATCGCCGTGTCAAGTGTTTATCCGTTACTAATGGAAAATAGAGTTCACACTTTTGCGAAGATCCTACCAATGCACTTCTCGCTTGAAAGCCTCTATTGCTTTCCATGTCGTCAAATGTAAAGGGGTCATCTGGTGTATAAATTGCTCCTGCTAAATATTGTTTCCTTTGCTCCACGTCCATATGTAGTAAATATAATACGTATACCATCCATGGGTAATGCTTTTGATTAAAAGTAATAGGTTCTCCATTTATTTTTATTTCCAATGAGGAAAATAACGCATATCCAAACAAGTTACATGGTGCAAGTTTTAGTGCTACATCGTTTATTTCGGTTCCATCTGCTTTTACAACTTGAAATTCTAGGTATGCGAAAATTTGTGAGATATCAATAAGGTCAAAAGCACTCTCACTTATTTTAAAACGAAAGGAATCATCGCTATCGGTACTAGGTAAGGTTGTTTCACACGCCACTTCAATAAGTTGGGTTGATTCAATCATCTGCTGCGAGGGATATTGCCCACCCACCCAGTTAAGTTTTTCTACGCCGCACGCGTTTGCCATTTTTACGTTTAGCCTTTTTGGGATATCGATTCTTTTTAAGAACTTTCTTTTTCTGGGGTAATGCAACCGCATGTGACGCTTTTGGGGTATTAAAGCATAACGGTAGAGCCATATCGATTAATAACTGTGCTTTCAATCCTTTTTAAGAACTTATCAAAATAACATTCGAACTATCATCTTTGCGTCGTCAAAATATTCTACTGGGTTAAAGTTTATGTCAACTACTTGAAACTGCAACTGCTTAAACACGCAATTGTTCAAGTCTTTAGTCACTGGAGTTTGTACACCAAATTCTGAAATTACGTGTAACAAGGGTTTATATTTTCCGTTCACAATACAATCTTTCACAAAGGAACACATAAGGAACGTGGGTTTGTTAAATTCGAGACATTTACTACCTACATGCCTCCCATTTTTTAGGTGTTGCTACTTGAATCCCATACTCCTCTGCGCACACACTCATATACTCAGCACAGGCACACTCGCACACGCACACAATATATACACGCACAGTCATGGTTTCTCAAAACCCCCTCCGGGAGGGGGGTAAAACCCTCATTTTTCATCTATTGTATTAACGAGGTTTTACTAGCGCCGGTTTGCTTGAACTACCTGTACTTGATTACGCGGCTGTTAAGGTTCACTTGTGTTAATTCTAGTCGTAAGAGCCGCTTGTCTGGCCGATTTAGCGAATAGCGTGTGTTTTAAGTAATTAATAAGTGATTTGAATTGACGAAACGTGAGTAACGCGTGTGTATTTTGTATTGAAATTTTGGGTGCGCGTATCGAAGC
Organism: Enoplolaimus lenunculus; assembly: GCA_030248215.1. NCBI lineage: Eukaryota > Metazoa > Nematoda > Enoplea > Enoplida > Thoracostomopsidae > Enoplolaimus > Enoplolaimus lenunculus. The sequence continues at coordinate 71,298 of JASANG010000471.1, read as the reverse complement.
GAAATTTTGGCGTATAGTTAAGCTATTAAAGCTTGCAACTGGAATTTTTTGGTATACCGAGAGAGCAGGTATTGCCAAGTATTGTACTTGTGAGCCGCGCAGATTTCGAGTGGTGTACAAAAAATTCTGATCCTGGAAAGGTACCATGTTTGTCTATTTTATTTTTAAAAAGAACGGAATCGTGTATTCGAGAGAAATTACGTGATATTGGTTTAGTGTTTGTGTGAAACGAACATATTAATTAATTTTCGGGAACCTGTTGCTACTGGCTGAACTAAAAATCTTGTTGAAGTTTCACAGTAACTTGGAAGAAATTTGTGGTGGTAGTTGTCCAGGGATTGAAATTGTCGATCAACAGTGGTTTTATCGATCTATTAGTAATACTACCTGTAAGGGAATCGTATATTTTCCTTCTATTACTTCATTTTGGGCTGACAGTGGTACGTATTAATTTTGCGTCAAAGGGTTTGTGATATTCATAGAAGTTCTGGAGTGTGTACGTATTCTATTTTGGGCGTGGGAGTAGACTTTATTTGATTTGTCGAGTGCACTGTAATATTTTTTGTGAAAATTATATCGTTTTACCTGCTTTCGGAACCACGATCTTAGGAAGGCGTTCCCCGGAGTGCCGACCGAATTGAATTGCAATTAAGTTCGCTGTGTTACAATTATGATCACCTATTTGCAAACAACCTAGTTTTTCAGGTGATAGGGTAAGTGCAATATTATCCGGTGTTACATTTTTTACCGAATGGTTTGTTTTCAAAGTTACTAATAAAGAGTTTTTGTAACGTAAATCGAGTGGCTAACATCTATACACAGTAAAATTCACAATTATTGTTATTGAACACGGAAAAAAAGGGCAGGTAAAGGCGGGTAGTTGGTAAAAAAATTTTGCACGGGTATATCGGCGGGCAAAAAATAAAAGTCCTTAGGATTCAGTATATATAATAAAACTAAACCTAAGTTAATCAGAAATCTTACCCACCATTCTATAATACGCACACTTTCTATGTAAATGTTTGTAACCGAGTGTGATAATAACAAACGAAGCTATACTTTCCCCACATTTATAGTTAAGGCTTAGGCTTAGGTATAGGTAACGCTTTTCCTTATTCCAAGTTTAGACCTTGGTGTAAATGTGAAGGAAGTAAATATACAAGAAGCAAATGAAGATTATTTTATTTGATAGGCACATTTTTTAACGAATCGCACATAACAGGGCCATGCTGAGTGACCAAAGTATGCTCCGCCCACACAGCTACACAATCTGAGTTCGTTTTTAAATCCGCCTAAAACAAAAATAATTTGACAGATAAACATTTTTGGCCATAACTATCGCAGTGAAACATGAATTGAGATATGCCAGGGACAGGAGGTCGACAGAAATTCGACAAATCCAGACATATAGCAAAATCTTTTTATTAAAATAATGCCGAAATCTATTAATTCAACGATACCTTTAAAATTTGCTCAATTACCAAAATGATCTTGAGCGAAGTATTCTACCGCAACCGGAGGTCGATTTTCAACTGCAGCACCCCGAAGTAGAGTTATGATTGAGTTGAACTCTAATACAATAACCTTTGAAGGATTAGCTATACATACATCTGGCTTCTCCACAGCTTGAAAATTTCCACCGGGGGGCGTTTCCTAGGGGGGCCACCCAGGAGTTTCCTGGGGGGCAGCTAATTTTGCTGGGGGCAGTTTGCAAGCGACTTTTTGGACCATTTTTTTATTCTAGATCGTGTTTCCAACTCAACTGAAGATTACTCATCGCTCAACATGACAAAAATTCCCCGCAAACGCTAATAACAATAATTTGAACTAATATTACTGACAACTTTACCAGAAGTTGAAAGGAGCACAATTATATAAAATATAGATAATTTATAATTGAAACTGTGATTAACATATATTTTATATATTAGTCACAGCTTCAGTTTATCATAAGGCTCAGGCGGGTTGAACTTGTTGCTGCAAGGTACTTTCGAATGCTGTATGCCCTGAAACGGTCTTTATATAATTGTGCTTTTTTCAATTCATTATTGAATTGTAGTAGTTACTACCGGTATTTGTAACGCTATTAAAAATTATGAGTACTCAGCGTAATATAAAATCACATTTTGCCGAATGTCCGCCTAAAAAAGTCCAGGTCTTTATGTTTTAACATTGAAAATTTTTGGCTTAAAAAGTCCTGGGGGCCCCAGCAAAAAAATTTGCGGGGGGGGGGGGCGGCCGAAAATGCGCCAAGGGGTCTTTCCGGGGGGCGGCAAAATTTTCGCCGGGGGAAATGAAAATTTCGAAAAGTGCTGGGCCCCCCGCTGTGGAGAAGCCAGTACATAAACTCAAATCAAACTCTTAAAACGCCACTCAGCCATACACACCCAATACTTGTGAATAACTACAAAATCAGTGGTGGGCATTCGCGGGGTCCCGAGGAAGTGGAGGGGAGCTTGCGCAGAAGACTCTACGAATTTTTCCCGACAATGCTCGTATATAGCATACAAACACATTATGAAAATGAATTTTACGTCCAAAAAAGTTCAATTTTTAAGGCAAAAGATACTCAACAGAGGCAAAATCTCGCTAACAGTGCAACATTCCCAAAAATTATATCATTATGTTTTTGCTTGAGATGTTAACGAAATTACAAATTCGTGCACTGTTTTTCCATTACTGACTTCAGCAGACTAAGCTTAAGCTTTAGAAAAACTTGTTTGCTTAGTCCTAGACCTAGTCTTAATTCTTGTCTATTTCTTACGCTAAGGCTTAGCATTAGGAATATGGTAATACTACTATTACGCCACTCAAAGTATTGTTGGCTGATTGGCCTTACCAATGTCAAGAGTTCAAACACTACTGCTAACCTGTATCTTTTCCCACAATTTCTTCTTTGGATTTAGCTGTGCATCGGGCGCATCCAGTGTAACGTCAACTAAAGTTATGCGGTCTCCAGGAGAGCAATCATCAGGAACATTTAGCGGTTCAACAGCGCGCGGGTTCTCGCTAAAATTATTTAAAGATTGATCTCCATCCAGGGACGTACGTAAGTAAGGAGAATGAGGGGGCATACGCCTCGAAAATTTTCTAATATTTAATATAAATAAGCATAAGCGTCCCCATTACAAAAAAGTTTCAAGTATACCAAACTTGTTTTATAGTCTAGTTAGTTACGTATAGATACAAAATAGTCATGACCGCCCTAAAGTCTTTCTGACTGCGCCACTCTCTCCCATGCATGAAAATTTTCCTTTTCAAACTTTCCACGACTTTATTGAAAACCAACCGCCTAATGCGAGTGGCTTTTAGCACTGGTGAGTGTCTCTATCATTTTTTACTGAGCTACAATCTCATAATATGGTAAAAACCATGGGCGTAGCCAGGATTTCAGCAAGAAAGGGTGACGAGCTATAAAAACGTTAAGAAGGTTTATTGTGTTGGGAACTAAAACCTTGTCTAAAACCCGAGTACAAAAATACCAAAACTAGTTTTGACGCTTGAAACTTCCCTGGCTAACGCTCTGATACAAACATAATGTTTCAAAACCCAAGAACTTTTGCAAAAGCGATATTTTAAGAACCCTTGATGATATTAATTTTAGGTAACACTGACCGCAATATCTATTTCACTTCCCGTATAAAACTGAATTTATCAAGCAAATAACATATTCTCTACAAACGTTAACTGAGCTGCAATCTTTTTCTCATTTCAATCAAAAAACTGGCTAAAAATGTAGAATTTCTACAACAGTACAATTTTGTTGTTTTTGATTACATGAGTCCTATGTATGAGCGTTCCGACGTGGTTAATTGTGATTTTCACATACAAGCCGCGATTTTATTGGTGAAAATCCTCTCCCTTCCAGACAAGTTTTCTCATGGTTCGTAAACGAAACCCGATTAGAGCTCCCAGCTCCCAGATCTGACGGGATCGAATGAATATTAATTAAAGATACTCAAACTATTATTTTGTTTCTTACCTGGACGCACACAACACCATAGCTCTCGATTCGACCCCTTTCAATTTAACCGGTTTCAAATTACACAAAACAACGACTAAGCGATTCTGAAGTGATTCTAATGGGACGTACTGCACAAGCCCAGAGACCACCGTTCGCGGTTCTGCGTTGTCGCCGCAGTCAATTTGTTCAATATACAAACTATCTGCATCTGGATGCTGAAATTAATGTTTTCTATCCATAATAACGTTAAGTTAAAACTTAAATATTTAAGTGATCAATTTTTTTACTCTAACTTTGCAACCTTCATTTGTTTCGCAACTGATTTTGTAGTAAGCGTAGTAACCCCAAAAGCTTCAGTCTAAACAATCTTAATAATGTTTGGAATAACCTTCCTCTTCTAAATCTTAACTATCCAGTATCATTCAAAACCATCATAGTGTTTTTTAAAATACTATCTAAAATACTATCATGTGGCACAAAACCAGTAACATAAACAAAATCAAGGAGCAAAATACGACAAAAAACTCACCACTTTAACATCCACAATACGACCAACCCTGATATCAAGGCGAGAAAATTCACAACAACGCCTATCGCACCAAATATCGTTATTTACTTTGGAAGACGGAGTAGTTTTATTTAACGATTTGCCAGCTAAAATATCTAATCACAAATACAATCTCTGTTCCAAACTAAGTTCTCGCGTTCTTTCTATTCCTAACCGCTAAAAGTAAGCATTGTACCAAGTTAAAATTAAGTTTCAATTAATACGAATATTCACACTGAATCTACTATCAATAGCGTATATACGTTGGTTTTCAACACAATGTTTCAAAATATCACAAACCTGTAGGATACGCCGCTGCAACTAAAGCTTTCATTTCTTTTGAATCAAAATGGCTCCGTATTGGCTCTAACAAATGATTAATAAACGCTTCAACTCCTAGCTTCAAGTCGCCCGGGTGTAGCTGTTCTTGAGCAAACGCAGTTTTCACCGCGTCAAAACTGCCATACTCAATCGGACCACCATTTTTCGCATCTCTCGGGATCGTAAACGGTGCGCCGTGTAATTGTGGGAATATGATATACTGAGTAAATGAAAGGACCCCGTTATCGACAACATTTCCTGGTTCACAAAATGCTTTTTTCAACTTTTTCTTCACAGCTGCCGGTGAATCTAATAAGTCGATTTTTGAATCTACTTCAGATGCGCTCATTTTTGCACCGGTCAGACCAGGAACCATCGGATTCATTATGTGTGCACGTTTTTCGTAGCCTAATGCTGGCAAATACTGCAAGAGCAAAAATAGTTTTTTGCTAATACAAAATACACAAATATTAATCCAAAATTCTCATTAAAGTTTTAACAAATTGCACAGGAGCTATATATAACAACTAAGCAAAATCCGACGACTGTCATTTTCCAATCTTTGTTGTGTCTATGCACACTTACTAGGGATTGCGGTCTCGATCTCGGTCTCGTTTTTCTGAGTTTGGGTAAGTTTCAAATCGAAACCAAAAGTAAAACAGGTTACTGTGTTTCTGCTCAACATCTACAATAAACCACCAATTGTCAGTTTTGTTTTGTTTTTGTTAAACATCCAAATTTTGCAAAGGTTTTTAGGGCCCATGTTACTTTAAGGGACGTCCCGGTTTCCGGTGGGTCCATAAAAGAGTAGGTTTACATTCTAGATTATATTTTGCTTAGGCTTAGGCTTAGGGTTATGCTTAGGAACACGTTTTTGTGACGCTTAGGCTTAGGCTTAGGAATAAGCTTAATCTACTGTTACGCCCCTTAAAGTAAGATTGGCCGTTTTTAGTATAAAATTGCAAATTAACTGTCAATTATGACCAGATAAATCAATTTATTGAACTGGAACCACACAGGGGTGCGATGTTATAGTCTGAAAAAGAGACCGAGAAATCTCGGTCTCCGCAGAGATGTCTCGGTTTTTAACCGAGACAGCAGATCCCCAATTATTGCTTACATAGCACTGAAACACATTTTGCAACTCACTTTCTCAGCAAACACAAAAATTTTTCTTTGATCAATGCCTCCAAACTGAGCATCAACACCTAGATACTGTTCGTCTAAAGCCTGAAAATATCATAGCTGACACCTTGAGCAATGGTATATATACGGTCATATAGTATTATATCATTTTCTACACATCGACTGACAGTGCACAGATTATTCCTAGAAAATATTTAACTGCAATTAAAATCACATAAACTTTCAAAAATTTCGGCTCTACGCATGTCTTAACATATATTTTATAAACCAAAAAATCGAAAAAATTTAGAAGCACAATACAGCTGTACAGTAGTTGTCAGTCTCAATGCTCCGTTATGCTGAAATTGTGACCTCACAACCATTGCTTCGTTCGTACCTGTAACCCTGGATACAATAATCCGCTAAGCAATGGACTTTCAACTTGTTTCACAACTTCTGCGCCCGCTTTACGTGCATCGTGTTCTGTGACCAGGCTCGCTAGCCGATAAACGTCCTTCGTAAAGTCCCTACAACAGAATGAAAACTAAGCAAACGATAATTCAGCAGGCACTATGTATTTAAAAAATAACACCAACAAACAATAAACAAGGTGTCGTAAGAAAGCAACAACAAACATTTGAATAAGGTAATTGTAAAGAAAAAATTACGTCATATACGTAAATAATATACTAAATTATATATATGGCATTCGGGCATACACAGCATAGCGAGTATTTATGGTATAATTACAATGTGCAATGATTGTCATTTCTGAGTGATTAAGCACGAGTCCAAGAACTACCTCTATTCTTCCCCGTTTAATATTTCTAACCTATTTAAAGTTCAACCAACAATGATTTTGTAATTTTATACGATTGCCTTCTTGATACCAGACAGACCAACTCTTCACTAAAACTTACAGACCAAGCTGGTACTCCGTGCCTCGTACAAACCGCAATCGATCAATAGGCACATCAAGAGCTTGCAGCATCAACTTAACTATAGTTTCGTAGTAAGTTGTGCGTTTTTCAAGTAACTCCCACGTTGATTTCATGTTATCCAGATACGCGTGCAAATCAGCTAGTAAAATTGTTACCTGAAGCAGCAGTATAGAACCAAAAACTGGTATCACCAATAGGGATGTGCCTATACCAAAACTTATGCCGATTTCTATTTTGAAAATATGCCGATACCAATTCTAATCTTAATACACACGATACTTAAAGAACAGATAGAATACTACATTACACCATTATGCGAAGATTTACATAAACCCTAGACACCATAAAAGATTATAATTTTATGAGAACAATTTCTCATTGATTTTACTGAGTTTGCACCAAAATATGAGTTTTATTTTCAAGAAATACGCAAGAATAGCAAACTATATACCATAATCCTACTCGCAATATACCATACGTACTCGCAGTAGACAACTATTAGCAATACCTCGCATCCTGCTTTCAGGAAATCAGCAATCTTTGATATCGGAACAAAATATGCAATGTGCGGTTTGCCTGTTGTTGCAGTACCCCAATAAACTTTTAAATCACGTGATTGAAGAATTTGCTTTATTTTGTCTTCGTGAATAATTTCCTTGTAAATATATTAAACACAATAAAACGCGATGGCCTTTTCAAAGCACGTATCGACACACACACTTTGCATCTCATATGTCGTCGGGGAAAGAAATGTTTAGCAAGACATGTTAGTCTCTTATGGCATCAAATTGCGACTGCAGTCAGGTACCAAAGTATACCGGACATGGATGCGTAAATAATTAGTAACAACAAGGTACGTATTAAAACTTTGCTTTTCGATCTCCAAAACTAGAGTAACATTTATTATTCCAGCAAATCTATTTTTTCGCCATCAGCACTTATTTCATGCATTACTTCAGTTCTCAGATTTGCCACCTGAAAAAATATTGATATATATGATGTGACGTAAAATTTTAATTGTTTAAAAAGGTACATGCTATTCCACATCTGAATCCGATTTCAAACGGCCAAGTTTTGCCGAATTCGAACTTTTGTTTCTAACCTGGCCACAACTGTGAGCCATAGACAGCTCCAGCATATACCTACTATATATAGCTAAAAATAATGGGTTTACATATACTAACTTATGTAGCCGCAAACAAATTTTATTGTGACATTAATTTTGCTCATTAATAACAGTTTACTGCATATTCAGTAATTTGTCGGAGCCGATTATCTGATTCCTTCATCCAACTGCGCTATACTAAGCTAGTTCGTTGTGAGTTCATTAAACGACGTAAACAACTTCAAGAAAAACAAAATTCATAAGGTTTTACCTCAATATTTCGCGAAATCAACTCGAACTTTTCTTCAGCTGATAGGGGCGATGCTACAGACGGCATTCTGTGTGGGTTGTCGGCACTGAACGTCTTTATATGTTCAAGCCAACGATGAACGTGGGGATATGTTAACGAACAAACTGTGTTATGCCGCTGAGTAATTGTACTGAACAACTCAAAATCTGATTGTGAAGCTTCGAATCCAACAATATAACTTCTGTTGGCCAACTCTCTATCCAATGCTTCGAAATTAGTACAATAATTATTTAGGTATTCATTCTCCATTAAAAGCTACAAGCATTATAAACGAGTATATCACTGGCTTCTCCACAGCGGGGGGCAGCACTTTTCGAAATTTTCATATTCCCCCCGGCGAAAATTTTGCCGCCCCCAGGAAAGGCCCCCCGGCGAATTTTCGGCCGCCCCCCCCAGCAAATTTTTTTGTTGGGGGGCCCCAGGACTTTTCTAGGTCAAAAATTTTCAATGTTAAAACGTAAAGACCTGGACTTCTTTTGAGGCGGACATTCGGCAAAATATGATTTTATACTACGCTGAGTGCTCATAATTTTTAATAGCGTTACAAATATCCGTAGTAACTAATACAATTCAATAATGAACTGAAAAAGCACAATTATATAAAGACCGTTTCAGGGCATACAGCATTCGAAAGTACCTTGCAGCAGCAAGTTCAACCCGCCTGAGCCTTATGACAAATTGAAGCTGTGACTAATATACAAAATATATATTAATCACACTTTCAATTATAGATTATATATTTTATATAATTGTGCTTCATTCAGCTTCTGGTTAAGTGGTCAGTATATACCTAATATTAGTTAAAATTATTATTAGCGTTTGCGAGAAATTTTTGTCATGTTGAGCGATGAGTGATCTTGCGTTGAGTTGAAAACACGGTCTAGAATGAAAAAAACGGTCCAAAAAGTCGGTTTGCAAAATTTTAAGCCTGCCCCCCAGGACCCCCCACCCAGATCATCTGGGGGGCCCCCAGGAAAACTGCCCCTTAGCAAAATCAGCTGCCCCCAGGAAACTCCTGGCCGCCCCAGGAAACGCCCCCCGGCGGAAATTTTCAAGCTGTGGAGAAGCCAGTATCAATAACGTACAAAACGCGTGTACTCCTATATTTTTATGTGAAGTAAGGAAATCGCATGTCAAGAGAAGTGACAGAGGTATATTGTCCAAAAGCGAAAAATGTCACGCTAATTCACATATGTAAACAAAATAAAAAATACTCGGGCTACTCTCAAATACTTCGAAAAACTACAACCTAAGAAAGTACCGCACAAAATCTGCACCGTAATGCTTAAAAGCAGCAATCGGCGAGTCAAACAATGTGTACCGCAATCTGTAAAGATCTTGGCATTCAGGTGTTAGCAGGCATGGGAGTCTCACTGAAGAAGTTCAGACAGAGTCTAAGACGTCTCAAATTCTTTGAGTCTGAGACTTGACACTTTTTGGTCTCAGAATTTTTCGCATAATACCGAAATATTATAAAAAAAATCCTAAATCACCAATGTTGAAGGTCCTATTCCGCTCAAAAAACATTAATAATATAAGATTGAAAAAACAACGTAAATATGGTAAACGTATTCATTGATTTGGCACAAAATATACATATGACAACAATCCCATCGCAGCCCCAATCTGGTCTCCCCAACTCGCCCCACGCACTGAAATAGTTTCCAAGCATCTCACAATACTGCAACGCGCTGCATCACCGGTTGTCACGCCATCACTCATCACTCATAAGGACCACCTGCACCGCGAAACGAAAATGCAACCAGTACGTTAACATTACGAAATACTCTCGCGCCAGTATCTTCTACAGTGTTAATATCCAGGACATCCCAGCAACCGCTTGGTCACTCGTGCCATGCAACCTCGCCATATCACCAGTGACGTCTCAGTTTGGCAAAGTGACATCAACCAATTTATAGGCACAAACGGACCAATCAACTACCAGCAGGGTGCAACTAGAATTCCGGTTCCGGCATTTTTTCACCTTCCGGTTCCGGTTCCGGTAAATTTTTACCGGATTTAAAAATTCCGGTATTATAATTTGGCCGTTTTCTTAACTTTGCTAATTTTTAAGAATCTCTTTTGAAAGCCACTTGTACTCCGAATATAAGCCATTGATGGTGGATTTCACTTCAGTCGATGATGAAAATCTAAAATACAACAAATAAAATAAATACCTATGTTCGACTAAGGTTATTTCATAAATAATAGAGCAAAAAATAAGATTATATTGAAATTTTTGGTGAAATGCATTTTTCACTTTCCGGTTCCGGTAAAATATTCAAATGCCGGATCCGGTTCCGGTAAATTGTAATTCCGGTTACACCCTGACTACCAGCAATAGAAACACGGCCCTATGCAAACTACTACGCAACGCAGTTGGCAACACACTACCTCGGCAGGTTAGGGTACGACGGGTTTAGATCTGAGTTCTTGCGACCGCAAATGAGAGGCGTTTATCACTGAGCAAAAGCGCCTCACAATCAGCTGCCGAATTTTTAGGTTCTTATGCCACACACCCAAGTATCTTGGTTCTTTCACGTTTTACTGCTGCTGTACATTAAAACACTACATATGCATCAGTGTTTTAACCGATGTGCAGCTTCAACATAAGGTTTCATTTTGCCTCCATACATGCATGCCAGAACCCGGTTTCTAGCTAGGCTGACACAAAGGCTACGCCGTGAGCCCAATGACAAGCTGCCGCATTTTGAGCACTGTATCCGATCAAAATAGAACGGACACTCGCTGAACGACCGTGCTGAAAATTGAGGCGTGTAAGCAAGTGAGACATGTTTGTCCTGATGCCGGACTTTAAGGCTTAACCGGTGTCGGGTAATAGACGACGGAACACCCGAACACATAGTACACATAAATAGTAAACACGTAATACAAATTGCATAATAACTACGCTGCACACAATGTAATACACTTTACCTGTTTGCCAAAAGTTCGAATCCTGCCGTGATCAATTGTTTCAACAACTTCGCGCTAACATAAAACTTAATTTTGTCATACAAACGCAAGAGACCAAACACCTTTCTGACCAAAACGCAAGATATCTAACACTTTTCGAATCAGATGAACCGATATTCACCAACAGTTAAATAGAGAGCATTCGAAATTGTGCTAATTCAAATATCACAACCACGAATATATGTGTTTAAGACTTTCAACACTATTGCTTGTCCTTAGCCAAGTATTTCAATGTTTAAACAAATTTACCAATATTGCCCGTGTGAAATTGGTGTAAATGTTTTCGGTTGATGTGAAATGCAGGCAAATCGTAAACACGACTTGCTCCTCCGCTAAAATTCGGCACCTAAAACGTGGTTTTACGTAAATAATCACTGTTTAATGAACCACAACGTGGATTATAATGTTGCACTAGGAAGTAGAAATAAGTAACTGAAAGGAAACCTATTTTATGCTTCAAAAATTTATTGAAACAACGTCAACATTTTGAGTTTTATTATGACCCGACTTAATCGCTCTTAATCAAAGCGAACCGCTAGCTTATAAGAAACTTAGAAATCGCTTTACAAACATTAGAACTTTACAGAACAGTATCACTTTTGAAAAAGACGTTCACTATATATCTCTACTCTAAACAACTATGTGAAATCTGAAACTTCGCTGTATACTGAAATTTTGAATATTGTGTGTAGGTTGTTAGTAGCAAAGAACAGTTTTGAAAAAAGTTTCGGCAAAAGGTTAAGGGGCCAGAGATTAAAATTTTACAGGTAACATTTAATACTCGACATGCGCATGCAACCCAATTCGCCACTTTCAACAAATTTTAGATGGCAAAATGTTCTCTAATCGATTTGCACTTCTTCGGTGTGATGTGATTTGTGATTGAGTAATACGACTGAGTATTGTTAATTATACCATTGCGGAATTGGTTGCGTAGCTAGATACAATTATAGTATAGCAAGATGTACCTGCTAAAATATACTTGCAATTACCTCTAACGCATGTCATCGCGCCATGTCTGCCGTGAATAGTGACCAGAAGACTTCCGGCGAGCCTGAAAGGGCTGTAAAAAGTAAGCACATTGTTTTGTATTTCAGTGTTCAAGATAGGTTAACTAGAAATGTAACTGAAATACGGTTAAAATTCGGCTGTTTCCCATGGCATAAAGTCGCCTTAATCATACAACCAGAATTTTGATTCCGACTGAAATTATTATTTGAAACAAGTTCCCGTTATTTTGTTTCTACACGCGGAAATTTCAAAAAAATTCATTGGCTTTACTCTTTACTGTAGGTAAATTAAAATTCATAGTCAAATAATATTTATATATAGTTCCGACTGCGTTATGAATTCTTGATGTAAACTGCCAATGCAATAACATATCGTACCCTTATGTCGGTTTTATGCCACATTCAGATAGTCATTCTCGCCCTGTTTAACAATGCTTGTTCAACAGTGCTAAATTGGCTTTGCATTCCCAAAAATTTACAGAGGGGTGATTAATTTCGGAATATACGCAGATATTTGTATGTATAAATTTTGAAAATATTCGTACAAACATGGTGAATGTTCGTTATGCAATTGGGGCAATGAGTGGTAGTTCAAATGTTTTGCCCAAAGACATGGTATATATACGTAAAGGTTTATAGAAATATTTAGGTAAATATACATGGAAGCAGGGTGGCACCGAATCCACGATTTGACCGAATCCGAATGTTGCATGTTGCAAATTTCAGTTATATCTATAATTTGTTTCAGAATATCAACGCAGTGCCACCTGCTTAACTTTTAAACGTTAATACGTATATTTCGTGCCCGACCTTACTTTTGAGAGTTGTGACCTGAAACAAAAATGTTTTATTAATATAGCAAGTTATTTGAAATTTCTATTGTTTAAAACTGAAAAAACATATTGCCGAACACTGTTGGATTCGGCTTTTGGATGCCACTTTCTCACAAATGAATCCGAATTCGAACCTTTGTTGCCACCCTGCATGGAAGGTATGTAATGAGATTTTGTGACTGCCATAATACCTAGGTGGACATTGGGAAATTGGAGTTTCCTTGTATTATTCTTTCTAATAATTTTTGGGTTGCGCCCAAATGTGAAGCGTCCGCCATCTGAAGAGCGGGAACATAAACGTCATTCCGAGATTTACAACGTACATACGTACATGATTTGGATGTGTGCGCCAGATCATCATACATATCTGTTGTAGCGTAAACGTTGTTGATGTTTTAATGATCCATACCTATATAAGAAGTGTGAGCTGAGAACTGTTATAAGCACCGGTTGCCGGGTAAAGGTGGTTTCAGGCAGGGTGATAGCGAGTAGTGGCGACTCCACGACTTTACCGAAATAATCTGAATCCGTAGCTAATTTGCCAAATTCGAATCTGAACCTTGCATTTTGCAAATTTCCGATATATCGATATATAATTTGTTTCAGGATTTTCTTTTGTCGCAAACGCTTTTTAATACCGTTACTACCGTACTTCCGCTGTAAGATTTGTGACTGGAAACAATTCGGCGTTTCCACAACCGAATCCTGACCGCCAGTTTTTGCCGACAGAATTGCAGGCAATTTTCTCTCATGATTGCAAATAATGTGTATATACATAAACGATGAAATTAATTAACATTCCAATTATACCTGCTATTGGAATCGGGTCCAGAACTGAATTTAAGTACAAATTCTGTATGCATCTGATTTACATACGTATGGAATACATATAAAAGTTTGAAAAATTTGCGCCATGTTTTGGCAGCAAATGTGCTTCACTATTTACTATAATTGCCGCACAATACGTATATATGCAAATTATCTATTAGCTAACTACTCAATTATCGGGTTTAGAGGTTTGTAAACAGTTTATTCAGATTCCTCGCACCCAAAAACCTTCAGTAAACCCAAATAATAATTGAAATAATTTATAAAGTCCTAATTTTGTCTTGTCAATTAAGCTAATATGCAAATTAGCTATTGGCTAACTATTCAATTATCTGTTTCGGAGGTTTATAAACAATTTATTCAAATTTCTCGCACCTAAAAACCTTTAGTGCTGAAATTATATTGCTTTTAACCAGGGTGCAACCGGAATTCCGGTTCCGGTATTTTTTCACCTTCCGGTTCCGGTAAATTTTTACCGGATTTAAAAATTCTGGTATTATAATTTGGCCGTTTTCTTAACTTTGCTAACTTTTAAGAATCTCTTTTGAAAGCCACTTGCACTCCGAATATAAGTCATTGATGGTGGATTTCACTTCAGTCGATGATGAAAATCTAAAATACACCAAATAAAATAAATATCTATGTTCGACTAAGGTTATTTCATAAATAATAGCGCAAAAAATAAGATTAAAATGAAATTTTTGGTGAAATGCATGTTTCACTTTCCGGTTCCGGTTCCGGCAAAAATTTTCAAATTTCGGTTCCGGTAAATTGTAATTCCGGTAAAATAGTCTGTAGCTAATAAACGGCTTTAAATTTCAAAACCCCAATGCGAGGTTAACACCCCAGAATAATTGGATTTCAAACAAAAAAGTTTATCAAAGTCGGTTGAGCCGTTCCTGAGATTCTTTTCGGACGGACGGACGGACATCCACCTTTCCACCCCAGAGTACAAAACATAAAACGCTTCGCGTAACTCCGAGCTTCATTCGGCGTTTGGCTTCGCTCAGTAAATATGGAGTATGGCACAAATTGAAAATTTTAGCAATACACACTCGGACAATTTTAGAGATACAAGTTAGAACAATATGCCAATTTTTCTTAAATTTTTAAATGAGAAAAATTTTCAATCCAGAAAATACCGGAAAATTCCCGCGAAAAAATACAGGATTTATTACCGGAACCGGATAGTGAAAAATACCGGATTTCCCTAAAGGAACACCTAATTCCACCGTAACTTTGACCAGGCTTTAAAATCTTGCAATTGTTTGAAATGCTATCTGATTTGTTATATATGTCAGGATGGAAACAGAAGTTCGGATTCGGCTACAGTTTGCGGTTTGGATTCGGTTGTGAAAAAGTCGAACCTAAAAGCAGAATCCAACAATGTTCGAGAATATTATAGTTTTTCATTTTTAAACAAAAAATTTAAATAACTTGTTATATAAATCAATATTTTTTTGTTTCGTTCAGTCACAAATTTCAGAACTGAGGTTGGACACGAAATAATTGCGTTTGCGAAAAACGTAGATTTGCTAAAACCAGTCGTGGGACTACATTTATTGAGCGAAGCTCGAACACACGTAAGCAATTAAGGTAATATGCAAATTAGTTATTGCTAACTACATATTAATTTATCGGTTTTGGAGGTCTGTAAACAAATTATTCAGATTCCTCGCACCCAAAAACCCTTCAGTCACCTTAATAATTATTGAATTAATTTAAAAACCCTAATTTTGTCTTGTCAATTAAGCTAATATGCAAATTACGTATTAGCTCACTATTCGATTATCGGTTTTGAGGGTTTCTAAACAATTTATTCAGATTCCTCGCACTCAAAACCCCTTCATTAACCCTAATAATTTGAGAAATAATTTAAAAAGCCATTATTAAGGCTTATCAATGAAGCAAATATGCAAGTTAGCTATTAGCTAACTATTCGATAATGGTTTTGAAGACTTGTAGACAAGTCATTCAGATTCCTCGCACCAAAAACCCTTTATTGCTGAAATTAGATTGCTTGTAATTGTAAACCCTAATTAGTGAAATATTGTAAAAATGCCTAATTTAGGCTTATCAAATATGCTTATATCCAAATTATCTATTAGCAACTACTCAATTATCGCTTTTAGAGGTTTGTAAACAATTTATTTAGATTCGTCGCACCCAAAAACTGCACCAAAAACGCTTTAATGCTGAAATTAGATTGCTTTTAACCTTAATAATTAGTGAAATATTGTAAAAAGTTCTAATTTAGGCTTATAAACTATGTTAGTATGCAAATTATGTATTCACTAACTACTCAGTTATCGATTTCAGAGGTTTGTAATCAGTCTGTGCAGATTCCTCGCACCCAAAAACCCTTTAATACTAAAGTAGATTGCTTCTAACAGTAATAATTAGTGAAATAATGTAGAAAGTCCTAATTTAAGCTTAACTAATTATGCAAATTAGCCTGTAGCTAATAAACAGCTTAAACTTTTAAAACCCCAATGCGAGCTTAACACTCCAGGATAATTGGCTTCCAGACAAAAAAAGATTATCAAAATCGGTTCAGCCGTTCTTGAAATTCTTTTGGAACGGACATCCAATTTCAAAAACCAATGTTCTAGCTTTATTAAAATGGTAGTTTGAAGCAGATTATTGATATGGTGGAAATCTGCAAAATGCAGGGAGGTTCGGATTCGGCAAATTAGCAGTATATTTGGATTCGGTCACGGTTAAATTATGAATTCGGTGCCACCCTGCTATACGTACGTACGTACCTACTACGTAAGGATGTGCCGGAGTGCCGATACCAAAACAATTGCCGATGCCGATTTTTATTCTGAAGATATGCCGAACCGATGCCGATTCCAATTTTAATACACTACGTTTAAGAACAGATAAAATTCTACATTAATGAGTATAATTTTATAAGAACGGATCATTTCAATTAATGTTTTCAGACAAAAAACCAAGAGAGATAACAGTTTCCCTGATCAGTCACACTGATATCGCCAACTAGTGAAATTGATAGCATTCCTTCCAACAGACTGTTATGTGCAAAAGGTATCGGCAAAAATTGGCAATTCTTTTGAAGTGCCGATGCCTATGCCGGTCACCCATCGCATGTATATATTACTATTATATAATGGTTGAAATTTAGTCTGCGCCTGTTACATACGTACGTTATATTATTTGGCAACGTTTATTTTCGCCATGACACTTTTTGGGCTACATGTGACCGAAGAGAGTATATATAGGTATTTGACAGTGACACGCATAGGTAAATGAAAATGAGGAGTAGCAACGTTGTGGTTGTGCTAATAGTAGGTTGATAGGTAGTGGCGCTGGTATTTATTTTACTACATAGGTCCTACTTTACGTACTACAGCGGGACCACCAAAACGGATCCTTTTGACTTGCCGCGATATTGGTGCGCGATGTGGCGACGTTCATTGTTTCGTTGCCTTTGTATGTCGGAACCAGAGTGAAAGCGAGCAAGAGGGAAAGTGTATTTATTGTGTCATGGTTTTCTGTGTGTATATATGTATGTGTATATTTTTTATGAACCCTCTATAGCAGGTGCCGTCAGTATGCGGAGAGGTACGTGTATATCTGTAAATGCATGATCACTACCGTATTGCAAGGTGGTGGTGCTGGTGGTGTAGATAGATGTTGTTAGATTGAATAGTTTTACGCCATTTTTGCGATAGTATTGCTGGCGGCGGTGAGCGATAAGCGAAACCTACCGGACCATCATCGAGGTCCACGTGTTTGCCATTCAAGCCATGCCGTGCACAGCAAGCATAGCCTGTTTGAGCCCCGTGTTACGGAGATGTGAAGAGCGAACAATGCTCAATACGATGCTGGTGGTTCTATACATAATAATAGTAATCATAATACGTAATGAGTTGGTATTATGCTGGCTATTGCTTATATATGTATGCAAGCATCTAGGTAATTTTGTTTGTAAAAGTAAGGGTATCTATTTAGTAGGGTGCAACGGAATACATGGCTCGTAGATAGAGGGGGTCAGTGAGGCTCACATCCCAGTGTATATATAAATTGTAGCCTCCCGAGAAATTTTTGTACCTTGCGTGTAAGTCATAGAAAACCCTTTAATGCCCCTCCTGAAAAAAAAAATTTTAGTCCACCTCTCTAGTCCCTAGCAAGGTGAGCTGGCTACAGACCCTCCGGATACCCAAAAATATCGGAATCGGATGTCTATTATTTGCCGGAGCCGGATATCTGGTCGGTTTCTGCTGTGAATACCTTATAACTGAATATTAATGTCTGTTTACATGGACAAAGATACATACATGTAAGTGTATATATATACTTATATATACATGGGTTATACAAAGCAGTTTTGCGGTCACGGAAGGAATGGAAACCTGCACCATGTGGCTGGATCATTTATTAGATTCATTTTTCTAAAAAATTGATTGTTTAGAGTGTGAACACAAAGCGAGATATTTTACTGTATGTATGCATGTCATGTATATGTATTGTCCTTTTAGTTATATATTAAAATTAGCACGTTGGTTGGATATATAACTGCATGTAGAACAAAGATGTAAATAAATAGGAAGGGCATATGTCATGTACATATGTCGATTCGTGAACAGTATTTCGTTCTATTTGGCAACAGGGCCGCTCTAACATGGAAGCATAGCGCTATACTTTCCGGACGGCATGTCAAGATAGCGCTGCCCACCCTAATTATTGCTCTTGCAACTCGAACAACCCTAACTGGGTACTGAAACGCAAACTCAGGTTGCAACCGGAAGTCCGATTCCGATTGGAATTCTGATTCAAACGAGTTCCGATTCCAATTCCGATTGCACAATCAATTTGAATCATAATTTTCAAAATCTAAGTTTAAGTCTGTTTCTTGTGACATGTTGCATAAGAATTCTGTAACATGGATCTATTAAATTCCTGTCGATTATCATTTATCTTTTAAATTCTTTTCGATGCGTTAACATATCAATAATATTTCGGAGTTTAGCTTTACAGAACCAGAAATCATCGCCAATTTGTTCATGCGACGGTTTTGAAAATTGTTGTCAGCCTACAGACACCCTAAATCAATATTATTATATTTGATAAAAAATTAACCGTATAGTCACAAAATTTCTGGTTCCCATTCTGATTCCAATTACAATTACAATCCGGTATAAATTTGTTGTTACTATTCCGATTTTGATTTCCGCTTTGCACTCTGCCTACGTTACGTATCATTGTGTTTGTATAGTTCCGATTCCGGTATAATCCAGTTCCGGTTTGCACTTTGAATTATATCTATAAAATAACGTTTCAGTTTTGGGAGTGTTACTGAGGAAAACATTCCACTATACTTTACTGCGCCCCATGCTGTCACTGGTTGCCGCTATGCGTCGACGTGCATCATTCGCCCTTCTAATAACAAAAATTAAATTATAAAAATGCAACATGAGCAGTTTTCAAAATAACAACCATGAGCTGCAATATTTATACAACTATCACTGTGCTTGCAGGCCCATATAGTTGAGTTTGGCTGATTAGAAGGATGCAAAAAATATTGGCCCTGAAACTGTAGTTCCAATTACGGTATTATTGAGCAACTTTTTCTCACCCTGTTGATTTATTGATCCAATCAATTTTTTAGTGTATTGTTTACACCTATATACAACCAGCAGGGTGCAACCGGGATTATAAATTACCGGAAGCGAAACCGGAGCCGGAAAGTGTAAAAAATATCGGAACTGGAGCTGGAGCTGCAACCAAAAAACAAAAAATTCTTGTTACCGAAAAATTCTCTTTTAACGCTATTTTATCGCGTTTAACGGTGTAATCACACCATTTAGGATGCTAAAATCCTGAAACAAATGCAGTCGCTGGAAACGTATGATCATTTATAAAGTTTGACACAAATTAAAAATTTTGGCAATACACGCTCAGACAATTTTAGAAAAATAAGTTACAATAATATGTCAATTTTTCTTAAACTTCCGAATCAAAAAAATTTTCAATACCGGAAAATTCCGGTGAAAAAATACCCGATTTTTTTACCGGAACCGGATAGTGAAAAACAGCGGATTTCCCTACCGGAACCGGAATTCTGGTTGCACCCTGCCGACCAGCTTTAGATGCTCGCACAAAAATGCAAGGTCAGCTTTCAGCTTGTTAATTCAATTTCTAGTCAAGTGTGCGGAATGTTATCCTTTCATGTCAAAAGTGGTTCAGAGCCACCTGAGAAAAATAACGCAACACTGACGACGCAATAATTTTCGCACTGGAAACTAGGTTTTAGAACAGGAAAACAAAATATTCGTTTACGTTACAAGTGAAAAGTTTCCCCACATTTGCGTAGTGTGCGTGAAAAACTAATAAAACTGCCACAAAAATGATTTTAGACATTTGGCCGGTAAATAAATAACACGAAAAATTGGCAGAAATGTGATTAAAGCACACCGTTGACAAGAATACTAAAGCACCGGTGTATGACAAGGTTATGTTTATAAATCTAGAGACCCAACAAAAATGACAGAGACGAAGAAAAGGTACGTATATATCTAGAGTGAAGGGGGTTTATTTCAAATCGGAAACCGTATTCAGTTCGTCAGTGGGCGTATCAAACCAACGTGCGTGATATTTATTTGTGTCAATAAATTGAGTGTAATTAAAATTAGGAAACGATGCTGAAAGTATTAGGCGCTGTATTATAGAAAGTTTACCGCTATCTGTCAAACATTTTAAACCGATGTTTTGTAGACTAAGCTTTCAAATTGTATATAATACAGCGAATGGCACATAATAGCCAGCGTGTCCGGGCCGCTGTACCTATGGTGTCATTTTGGCAAGGCATAATTGTAAGAATAAAAAATTGTTGCGAACGAGACCGTGGCGAACAAGGTACAAGCGGATGTTACTTTACCTGATATCGTACTCGGATAGTACATCGAAATTTTAATTATCCTCTTAAGCCATTAGACAAATCCTTTGTGTCGTTGAATTTCCGTGGTATGTATGTAGCGCTCACCACAACGCGCCGATTATTTAATTTTTCATAACAAAAATATGCTGCAGTTTAAGTTTGAGTAAAAATCAATAAATATCCCGTATTGCGTCCAAACTTTGAAGTAAAAATTTTATGTGCATCTGCGTTGTTTTTATCGTCTAAAAAATTAGGAAATTCCAGTGGTGAGTATAACATTCCACAATTATAGTGACAGAAAACTAAACGTCGTATTTTAAGCTTTTATACGTACTTCAGTAGTTCAGTATATCACGGTCAGTTATTTTCGTCGCTATCTGTTTCCGTTTTTTTGTGTATCCGTTTACACTCTGCAGTTTACTGTTTTGATTAAGTATAATTGCTGAACAGCGGCACACGCGTCTAGAGTAG
The DNA here is from genome assembly GCA_030248215.1 of Enoplolaimus lenunculus. NCBI lineage: Eukaryota > Metazoa > Nematoda > Enoplea > Enoplida > Thoracostomopsidae > Enoplolaimus > Enoplolaimus lenunculus. Next base: position 49,963 of record JASANG010000471.1, on the reverse strand, counting down.
AAATAGGGGATGTACGGATCAGGGTGCGACCGGATATCCGGTTCCGGTTTAATATGCGGCAAAAACGGATATCCGTATCCGGTTCCGTTATCCGGTCGGATACCGGATATTTACGATTGTGGTGCCGAATATCATAAAACAGGTTTTTACATGTAATCGTCTATAACATTTTGGTGTGATTACGTTTCTGGGCAATCCAAGAAGTTCAAGTTTTGATACGTTTTCAGCAACTCTTAAATTATATAAGCGAGCGAGAGTTAAACGCGTTTTTGCATTAAATAATTTCAGTTTATCCGCAGCCATTATCAACTTTATAACAAAGGAAAGAATTGAGAACGCTCAAAGTAGTGCGAATAAATAAATTATTTTAACATATACAATATCTGGTATCCGGTAAATCATTATCCGGTCGCACCCTGGTTCGTATATATATTGCTTCCCGAAATTAATGGTAGGCTAGACGAATAAAAGTGTTTTTGCAGGCTGTATAATGACCTCTGATCTTCTTCTAGTGTTAGAAAAACTAGGCTAATCGCTGTTTCTTCACGAAATAAATTCCAAACTCGGTACGTCTGCGCAATTGCATATACTGGAATACAAAAGGTATGTAGTAGTATAGCACTGTGTTGACGACTGTTATACAGACTTTGTGTATGTGTATGTATCATACAAATTATATATATTTATATATGCGTATGAAGCTATTCTTATATACTGCTTGGTGTCAGATGTCATCTGGTATTATGTATATGTACCTTTACCAACCTGGAGATATCTGTTTTTAGCACTGTGTAAACTTTACGCTATGGTCATAGGCAGGCGTAACCAGGGTTTCATTTTAGAAAGGAAGATAATAACCTCATGTATGTAAATGTCTTTTACGAACTATTGTGGAAGTTTTTTTTGGTGAAGGCACGGAATCTGGACCCTACTGGGAATTTGGTCAATGTTACTTTAAGGGGCGTAACAGTAGTTTAAGCGTATGTCTAAGCCTAAGCCTAAGTGTTGCAAAAATGAGTTGCTAAGCCTAGGCCTAAGCAAAAAAAAATGTAATCTAAAATGTAAACCTACTCTTTTATATAGACCCACCACAAACCTTTACGCCGCTTAAAGTAAAATGGGCCGGGAATTAAATGAAAAGTGGCTTATATTATAGATCTCGACCAGTCGTGTTGTTTTCGCTAGCGGCAGTGTTCAAAAGAATATGTGGTATAAATGAGAAAAAAAACTATTTTTATTGAAAATTTGGAACTAGAATTTTCGACACAATGATGTACGTATATAACTAAAATTCTTCAGTACCATTTTTGGCATAGGCTACGTACATACGTACGTATAAGAATGTATTCGTGACATGCGTTAATCAGCTTTAACGCATAATTATATCGTATAGGACTGGTGTTTGCTTTAAAATGTATTTTTGAAAGCATCGGCGTTAACCTACCTTTTTAATTATGAGTTGTGGTGTTCAGTACGTTTTCATACGTCTTGGTTAAAGTTGTTTTGTATGCTAAAGCCGAATATTACAAAACGCTGTTGTATGTGTTTCTGTGGCACATTTGTGCAGCCTGCCACTAGCAGCTGTGTTGCAGTAACATCTGCTTAACACCGCTTCGTTATACTCACTGCGCTTAAACGAAGGTTACAGTTTCGGCAATCCGTTGAAGTATTACTCGTAGTTTCGCATGCTGTAGGCCACACAACAATTGCTGTTTTAAGACCAAGAAGGAGGGTTACGGTGATACTCAATTTTGCTCACAAGATGTTCAACCACGACTTACTTATTAGATATAATTTTGCGAGTACTGACGCAAAACGCGACAACGTCTGAACTTGGGAACTAACATTGTGGGTTATACAACACACTGGTCTGCGTTACCCCTGAAAACAGAGAATCGTTGAACAAAAGCGCACTGAAGTCACTGGTGTATATCAGGAAGTCACTGGTGTACATCAGGGATGGGCGGTCTCGGTTAATTTTTGGTCATCACCGAAAAAAATTAAAATTTTGAAAATAAATTATTTCTAGTGGGTTTTTGTTTCGTAGTTTTTTGTGTTTTTTGTAGTTCTTTTTTGTGTTTTTCATAGCCGTTTTGTGCTTTTTTTCAAATATCTGCTCGCAATTATTGTGTAACTATGAAATTTCATAATTTGACAGAAAAATTTTATTCGTCAGCCATCGATTATTTCAACAATACAGTCAGTCATACATTTGCTGCATCCTCGACTTCTCTCAATAAAAGCGAAACCGGGATCGAGTCAAGCTGCCAAGGATTTGTTTTTAAATGAAATTCAAGGATTAACTTTTTAGTTATATATTTACTTTTTTGGCTCACCGTGACTGTTATATATCTGCATTTCAGGCAAATAGCTTGTTATGTAAAGTTTTATATTGAGATATACATATTATATGTACATACAAAATGATGTTTATATTTTGTATACGCGCTGTGTAGGAGATACATACAGTTTAAGTAGCTTCCTTTTTCCGTTAGCTGCTGGCTCGCCAGATATAGAGTTTTGTAGCATTAGAAAACGAACGGCTGTTTGAGTGTAGTAGCACTGACGACTGACTTGGTCGTGGTGGTGGTGGGTGTAGGCGGATTTTAGAAAAGCTGTCGGCAAAAGTAAAGAAGCGTCTTTATATGGTTGTGTTTTATCTGTATATACATATGTGCATAATATGTCCGAGACGCAAGCTGACCGGAGACTGTCGGACTCATTCAGATGTTGTATGATAATTAGGTTACTGCATGCGTTGAAGAATACGTACGTATATGTATTTTTTTGTATGAACATATATGTACGGACCAGGGTGCAATCAGAATTCCGGTTCTGGTGGTTCCGGTTCCGGCATTTTTTCACCGTCCGGTTCCGGTACATTTTTACCGGAATTATATAAAAATTGCTGTATTAAATTGTGGCCACTGAAAATTGAGATATTTTTGCAAAAAATGCCGATAACAATTAAATAGATTTCGTTAGTATAGTATGTACACCTTGACTCGCCGAAAATAAATTTTTTGGAGGCATTTATTTTTCGTTTTCCGGTTCCGTTTCCTGTAATTTTTTCAAATTGCGATTCTGGTTCCGGCAAATTGTAATTCCGGTTGCACCCTAGTTTATTAAATATGTACGTATGTATGCATATTACATAGAAGCATAGTTGAGTAGTATGACTGTATACGCATATATAATTGCGTAAGATACATGTGCAAACAAAATCGACAATTTGTTTCCAAAGCCGATGCTGATACGCACTAAACGTTCCGATAACACCGATGCTGATTAATCGGCACATCGCAATTATATAAAATTCGCCAAAGCGATCGACCAAAAGATTAGGACGACAACTCTTGATAACAACGGTTTTTTTACCTTGATGTTTTGTCTTCATTCAATAATCACTACAACTACTAAGCGTATATGTATATATAAATATATATCTTGTTTCAGGTGTGCCGTTTCCGCCGCAGCAAAAGCTGACGATGGACGAAGTATACGACCGCCGTAGCGGAAAACCTCGGCCAGATGTATTAAAAGAGCATTTTGTCCAAGAAGGCCGCCTTGAAGAATTGGTCGCGTTACGCATTATCAATGAAGGCGCTGCGTTGTTGCGTCAAGAAAAAACTATGATCGATATTGAAGCCCCGGTGACTGGTATGTATGTTTAAATAAACCGTGTAGTCGGATAGTGAAATTTTTTCACCCGTATCTGGATGTTATACACGTATGTTTTCCAAGATGCGACAAGATATCCGGTTCCGACTCAGGCAGATAATCGATGTCCGGTTTCGGTGTTTTAACTTGCGGACGTTCTTTAAAAACTTCAATATATATATTTATTATATTATATATATATTGTATATATATTGTATATATGTATATTATATATTATTCATATATATTTCAGTTTGCGGTGATATTCACGGGCAGTTTTATGACCTTATGAAGCTGTTCGAAGTCGGTGGCCCGCCTGCCTCAACCAAGTACCTTTTTCTTGGCGATTATGTTGACAGAGGATACTTTAGTATCGAGGTAAGTCTTTGTCGTTGCTAGAGTGGTGCTGTATACGTGTCAATAAACTTGTGTGCGCGTGTGTGTAAAGATACATATGGCAAGATTTCCATTAAAATTTCCACAAACGAACAAGGATGTTTGTTTAGGAAATTTTTTGAAAATAGAAAAGATAAAAATACCAAATATACAAATTGATGACGTATAATACGGACTGTTATTTGAACGGTTGGATGGGTTTCTCTTAGTTGTGTGATATATATGTCGAAGGCCAATTTGCTATTCAGGCCAATTACTTATTGGCCAAGGCTAAACTGTTATTGAACTTATTTATGGACCAATCAGATTTGATTATTTGGCAAACGCAATACCATTAACCAGTCGTCAGCGTTGATCTTACATTACTGTTGTTTTGCGAAATCTCACAATCGCTATTTGACCTAGATCAAACTGTTGTTTGCTTCGAATAGCATATTAGCCTAGGCGCCAATTGGTAATCGGTCTGAATACCAGAATGGCCTACGACATATACAAATAGTTAAGTAGCAACACAGCAATTGGAAATTATAAAAGCTTTATTAGTGAATGCTATCCATAGGTTCTTCCGTTTTTTACAGTTTGATTGGTTGCATTAAACGTTTATTTTTGTCCTGTAGTTGGTACGTTTACATGTGGCTGTCTTGACGAACAGAAATTAATGCAGTTTGGGATATGACATAATATCGGGTTATCTTATGTGTAGGAGAGTTTTAGACCGGTTTAGTATTAAATGTTAACGTAAATGAATTATTGTACAAATATGGCACGTGGCGGTTAATAATAATACAGACAGTATTGAGACAACAGGTTTACGGTATGGTTTTTTACCCTCTCTCTTTCTCTCTGTCTCTGTCTCTCGCTGTAATCCAACAATTTTTTAACGATGCTGTTCGGAATGACGACTGTGGTGTGGGATCGCATTGCTTGCTTAGGCAGATGTTTGAGTGTGTAAAGTGCTATCGACATTCAAAACGATGGTTGCTGGTTGTATATATATTTGTATACATATATAAAAACACAGTATGAACATATATAACACACATATAACATAATATGACACTTGTAAACCGAGATACACGGTAAAAGACGTTATGCCGACGCTTAAGTAGAGGCATTTAAAGGTTTTTTCGCCGTTGTGCACCGGTTGTCTTTTGATGAAAATATATATTGTTTGGTGTGTATATATATCTCGAGCTGTATATGGAATTCGTGTCAGTAATGACTACGGGAGCCGACGCTGAGAAATTTGCCACTGTGGTACACAGTACACTACACCCACGTATATATTATGATATTTTGTTTTTGTCAGTGTAATATGTATTACACAACGCAAGGTGCATGCTTATGTTATATATATTAAAAATATAGTGTATATCTTTATGCAATATAGATAGATATATTATATGGTTATGTACAATATTATTAATTGTATTGTTTATTGTATATTGTTGTATATTTGGGGTATTGTATTTTGTGGGTACGTATGGTGTACATTGTACCACTGGACTACTATAAAAAGCAGTAATAAATCGAGGGGGCATATTTAGAGATATATAGACCTGCAATTATAGACGACAGCGGTTTTATGATATCAAAGGAATGTGGCGACAGACGCGGTTGTGGCGTTGATGATGATAATAGAATGCTTGGGCGGCGAAAATTTTTTGGATCGATATGTCTCTCTCGACTTCCTAGTCCCTTCCTATACGTATGGTGGCCAGGGTGCAACCGGAATTCCGATTCCGGTAGGGAAATCCAGTATTTTTTCACCGGAATTATTCCGGTATTTTTGGTATTAAATATTTTTTCTCATTCGAAAATTTAATAAAAGTTGGCATATTATTCTAGCTTATTTATCTAAAATTGTCCGAGGGAGTATTGCCAAAATTTTCAATTTGTGCCATACTCCATAATTTATCATATGTTTCCGCCTACTGCATTTGTTTCAGGATCTTGGCATTCTAAATGGTGTGCTTACAGCATTAAAAGCGATAAAATAGAGCTTAGAAATGAATTTTTCGGTAACAAATATCTTTTGTTTTCAGGTTCCGGTATTTTTTAACATTCCGGTTCAGGTATTTTATAATTCTGGTTGCACCCTGATGATGGCGTGTAAGTAGTATTATTAACGACGATATTTTTGAGACGTTAATTTGAAAATACTCGAAAGTAACAACTGTGGTGAGGTGAATAAATTGGTCCGGTCAGCAGCGAATATCCGATAGTGGTTGGATTTACTCTAAAATCTATATAGGCGAATCTGCTACTCAGGCTGATTTACCATTTTATGTTATAACAGTTTGGCCTCAGCAAAACTGCTACTATTGAGCTTTGGTTGGACCAATCAAATTTTAATGTTTGGTCAGAGGCAATACCGATCACCAATCGGCGTTTGTTTTATAAACTGTTGCTACATTTCACAGTCGCTGTTTGACTTTACCCGTTAATAATTCGACTGCATGTCAGATTGACCTACGAAATTTGCGCAAGGCATTTAATCAGGGTGCGACCGGATCTGAATTTACCGGATACACAATCTTTTAAGTATGTGTTACCGGGGCTTGAATAATCGTTCGAAGATATCTCTGCAGTTTTCGTGAGTATCGGCATCGGCGCTATGAAAAATATTGTCGATTCTTTGCCGATACTTTTTGCACATATAACAGTCAGGTGGAATGCTATCAGTTTAATTTGTGGGCGCATATCAGTGTGGGTGTGTGTGGTCACGAAAACTGCTCTTTTGCGTTTGTGTTGGAAAAAATTAATAGAACTGTTCATTAAGCATGGTTTACTACAGTTAAAATCGGCATCGGCAAAAATTTTAGTATCGGAACATCCCTACAAATTTTTAGTGAATACATAATTGCACTCGCGTCTCTTAAAACTTTGCCATGGTATCCAAAAATAATCAAGGGTCCGTTGAGTTGTCGGATCTCGCCACTGTTTCAGAAAGCGGGTCCAAGTTACGGTTATGGGTACACGTCTACGTATTATTTTTTCTTGTACGTACGTACATTACCTTACAGTGCATTATATATATGATCAGCCTGATTAATACGAAATAACAATTCGTCGTAATACGCACGTACGTAACGTAGTTTTGTGTTTGTTCAGGATCAGCTTTCTGATAATGTCTGACTTTTGCTGTGTAGAACTGGTTTTTATACATTACACAGATACGTATATATATCGCTATAGCAGTAGTTCAATCGATTTCATTGGCCATCAGCGCAGCGGCGTACGCGGGTATTTTAGAAATGAGTCGTTCACGGGTTCACGCGAAATAAATCGCTTAAAATTTTACGAGCAAACGCGAGTGAGATGTCAAACGCAATTTCAACGCTAAATGTGAGGGTACGCAATTTTTGTGTTTTGATCGCTGTCCCGTTGTCTGACTGCCTTTGATTTTTAGGGTGTGTCTGTTCGATGGCAACATTTTCAAAAACGTTGCATGAGCTATTAATTGGCGATAATTTTTGGCTCTGTGAAGCAGGGATGTGCCGATAATAAAAATTATTGCCGATACTCATGCCGATTCTTGTTTTGAAAATATTTGACGATGCCGAACCAATTCCGATTCCAACTTTGGTACACAGATGGGATACTACATACATCATAATGCGAAGACTTAAACCCTTACCACTCAACGGTTCATTTTGATTAATTTTTTTCAAACACACACGTAAGAGAGATAACAGTTTCTGTCATCAGACATACTGATCATATATGTAAAGAACTGAAATTGATAGCATTCCAACTGACTGTTGTGTGCAAAAATTATCGTCAAAGAATCGATAATTTTGGTTCCAGTGCCGATGCCGATACTCATGAAAACTGCCGATTATTACCGATGCCGATAACGATTAATCGGCACATCAATACTATAAAGCTAAACTAGAATCCGCTATTGTTGTTTTCAAAATAAAACTGTAGTGTAAGTCAACGTAATAGATGAATGGGTACAGAATTTTTTTATTCCTTGCAATATATCACAAGTTGGACTAAAATTTAAATTTCAAAATTCCGATTAATTGTGCAATCGGAATCCGAACTCGTTTTGAATTGAAATTCTAATCGCAGGGTGCCCGCGACCTGAAAAAAACCTGAAAAAAACCAATGGCGAAGTAAAACCTGATTTTTTTTAATTTTTCAATTTTAGATTTGTTCAAAATACATGATACCGAAAAATTCATTTTAATTTTCTTTTTTGCAATATTATTGGTGACATAACCCTAGTTAGGGAAAGGTATTCGGTGCAACCGGAATCCCGGTTCCGGCATTTTGTCACCTTCCGGTAATTGCCAAAATTAAACCGTCGAAGGTAGATTTCGCATCCGTGGATTATGAAAATCTAAAATACAGCAGATTAAGTGAATACCTATCTCCAGCTTGGGTTATTGAATACCTATCTCCAACTTGGGTTATTGAATACCTATCTCCAACTAGGGTTATTTCAACAATATTGCAAAAAAGAAAATAATGAATTTTTTGGTGGCATGTACTTTTCATTTTCCGGTTCCGTTTCCGGCTATTTTGCGAATTCCAGTTCCGGTAAATTGTGATTCCGGTTGTACTCTGATATATAGTGACGCTAGAGAGTGTACGTATATATTTGCTTTTGGAAGTGCGAAAATGGTATAGCAGAGCTACAATGATGATATATCTACCAGGTGTTGTTTTTCTTGGTTTGCCTGACCTGGGCTAGGCGATATACGAAATCAATGGACGGACGACCAAGGCAAGCAGTATTATGCGGAATGAATACACAGGCAGGCAGTATTATGCGGAATGAATACACATATACATATATATGTACATATATATGTGTGTATAAAGGGCGGTGTTAGACCGGTAAAACCATTTTTCGATTAAAGCTAATACAATGTCGTTTAATCAGGGACGAATCAGCCACTCCCATACTCCCTTTTGCGGGGTCACCCTAAAAGGGCCACAACCCTAGCCGGTTGAAACAAAAACCACCGAAGTTTTAAAATGTGTGTGGCTTTTCGCTGGCTAGTTTGGAGGCCTCCACTCTGGAGTTTGATGGAAGCCTCCACCCCTGTCTGCTCCGACAATGCGTTTAATTAAAATACCCATGCCTCGTCCCTGAAAATAATTGTCTGCTTATGTAAAAACAATAACTCTGTATGTATTCGCTCTTGCTTCGCTTGATGGCTCAGCGGTTAGGTTTTTTTAATTTTTGGGTTCACGCGCTGGAATTAGTGATTAGCGTTTGGTGTGCAGCAGGGATGGGCGGTCTCGGTCTCGGCATGTCTCGGGATTTGGCTGGTCTCGGTCTCGCTATTTTTAAGTCTCGGTGGTTTGCAAGCCGAGACCAAAGATTTGAAAATGCAATAAGCAATCACAAAATTTTTTGTTAGGATGAAATTTTGGCGTGGAAGTACTTGACAGCGAACCGGCTACCCAAAATTCTACTTTTTGAAAGGAAACCCAAAAGACTTTGATTTTATTATGACAAAGCAAAAATAGTTGCGTTTTCGCGTTTAAAACATTTCAAACATCGTTTAAAAATTATGGGTTACCCACAATTCTGTTTGCCTGGGAGCAAAAACAACACTATAGCTCTGAATTAGGGATTGTACCGAGGGTGTTTTACGAGCCTGGTCAAAGGGTATGACAACAGTAGCCTAGTGGAAAATAAAGCAGAAAATTAATTTTGGCGTCGATTTATTGAGCGAAGCTCGGAGTTTCGCGAAGCGTTTTATGTTTTCTACTCTGGGGGCGAAAGGTGGATGTCCGTCCGTCTGTCCGTCCGAAAAAATGTCAGGAACGGCTGAACCGATTATGATTAACTTTTTTTGTTTGAAAGCCAATTATCCTGGGGTGTTAACCTGGCATTGGGGTTTTAATTTTTTAAGCCGTTTATTAGCGACAGGCTAATTTGCATAATTAGTTAAGCCTTGGAGTCTGAATAAATTGTCTACAAACCCTCGAAACCGATAATCGAATAGTTAGCTAATAACTAATTTGCATGTTAGCTTAACGGCTTACGTGTGTTCGAGCTTCGTTCAATATATATGTGGTCCCACTACGACTGGTTAGTTTAATTGTATGAAGCGGCAATTCAAAGCAGACCGGTTTTTTCCTTGTTTCACGAGAGCAGCAAGTATGTGTACCCACTTGCCGTTTTTATTCGTTATACAAATTTGGTAAACTGCTGTCCACGTTATTGCAATAAGTTAAAATTTAAAGGCATATGTATAATTTTTAAACTATGGGCCGTTCAGCTATAAAAATGGTTCCGCAAAAGAACTCAGAGCGTCGAAATCTATAAAATATGCTACTTTCCATAAAATTCCTATTAATAGGTTCATTCACGTTTCGTGCCTCGGTCGGCGCTATTTTGTTGTTTCGGGCTCCTTAACATCATCATGTGGAAGGAAGTAAACGCAGGTACCCTGTAGAGAAACTTTGCTATTGACAGATAGCGATTTTTTCAAGATCCGTAGTAGCGGTAGCCACCCGTACATACACGTGTATAGTTGTGGTGATTCTATGCTGTATGTACTGCCATTATCTTGAATGATTTATGGACTGATAATAATGGTCCTACGACGTGTATACATATATCTATTTAGTTGTAGTATCTTCGTTGGCATGTAATACAGTATGCGCGTCATCTAATGCCAAAAACCTGGGTGACAACAACGGCCTAAAAGCAATATATATTGGACGTTACCTAAAAATGCAGTTGTACAGTATAGGATGAAACTTTGATTTTAGATTTATTGGTGCTTGTTAGGTTAGTATATATTTAGTGATAGTTTGGCCAAGGTTTAAGGTGAGGTGATTTGGTGGTTTTGGTTCAAATTTAATGTAAACTATGATACGTGGTAGGTCAGTCAAAATTTGAGCTGCGTAAATGTGTTGCTCCGATTTCGACCGAGCGTAGCGGAGGGGCAATGCCGGAATTCGGCCAATTACGACTACGTACGCGTCTATGCGTATATAACCAGAAAACGATAAACTTTAAAAATTTCTAACCTTAACTCAATTGCGATTAAATTTTATACCGTGCGGATTCAACTTCAAAGCATTGTGTCTCGTCGTTGTAATTTGGATAAAATCTGATTCCCGTAAAACAAAAATTTAATTGCTGTTTCTGAACAACGTTTCAGTTATCGGTTGAAGTATTAATTTTTGATACAGTTGTGCTACATTGTTTACGTGGTGGTTAATCATGGAAAAATTCTATTTAAAAAACTTATCATCTCGTTGTGACTATTGTTCGTTCAGACTTGTAAATTATTTCAATTAACCGCAAACCACCTTAAACTGTGAAAAGTTGTTGATGTAAGGGCGCAATACGTACTGAATATTGATTTGTGTTGCGGGTTGAGAAATTTACAGAAATTAAATGACTCGAAATGCAGTCGTAGCATTTAGGAAATTTCAATCTAAATTTAATATACAGAACACAATATGTATATTTTTAAGATTTTCAAGTAATGGTTCATCCTACTCCATATCCACTATGTTATTCTGTTTATTGAATATATTGTTTTGTTTTTTATTGATATGTATCAGGGATCCATCGGAATTCCGATTCCGGCTAAAATTCCAGCAAAATTTGACTTCCGATTCCGATTCCGGCTGACTGCTGTTCCGATGCCGGAATTCTGATTTTTCGGTTATGAGTTTTTAAGATGATTAAACTTACGTTACGCTTGTTTCGTTTTGTATCGTTCATTCGCAATTATTCTGTAGGATTTTCTTAGTAAATATTTCAAGTTGTTACGTGTATTCTGTCAGCAATATAAACAATTTTTACTGAAACTGTGAACAGTAACGGAAACAGGCGTATTGCAACAAAAGTTAAAAGTCATACAGCTTCACCTTTAACTTTTTTTAATAGAATTACTAAAACTATTCCGATACCGGTTGGGACAGAAAAAATTTGATTCCGATTCCGGTTCCGCTTCCGACAAAATGTAATTCCGGTTGGAACCCTGATATATATACACGACGTATTCGCGTTTCGATGTAATTCAGGTTCGGCTCCCAAATCTTAAAATTTATGCAGTACATAAAAGCCACTGCGTTACAGCATGAGCACAATGAGCTGACTTGGTTTGGTACCCAAATTGCATATCATAAGCTTTAAGTAAGCGTTCCATGCTTTATTAATATTGATATGTTTAGTTTTAATTTTAATATGTATGCAGTGTTTTGTGTGGTGATTCGTTAATTTTAATATTTTGTGTGTTTTTGTTTTTGTTTCAGTGTGTCTTATACCTTTGGGCGTTGAAGATATGCCATATATCCACATTTTTCCTTCTCCGTGGTAATCACGAGTGCCGACATCTCACAGAATATTTCACTTTTAAGCAGGAATGTAAGTATTGCTTTTTTTAGTTTTTTTTTTGTTTTTAGTCTGCTGGTGTCCCGGTTTATTTTCGTAATGCGTTAAGTTTAGGGATACAATTTTTCGTAATATTGGGCGATCAGGATACATGGTGTAGGGCAAGGTTCAGCTGAAGTTTTTGCAAAAACTCGATTCTTGTTCCGGCAATGAAATATGAATGAACCGAAAGTGTTACGGTTTTGAAGCGAATTATGAAATTTTTTTAGAATTTAAAAAAACTGCTTAATCAAAACGCTATTGTGCAAAATATTTGCAATTCCTGTGTCACGGGGTTCCAGTGAAATAATGTTGTTCCTGTTTGGAACCCTGGTAAAGGGAAACGATTACGTAGTGAGAGTGCGTATTCGTATTGCAACGTGAGATGTATTTCAAGCAGTAGGAACTAGGTATAGTCTTAATAAAGAAGTGAAAATTGTTTGTGTGATCAAATTTAAAGGCTTTTAGAAGTATAATCCTGACCCGATGCCGGAAAATATACGTGTATAGTAAGTGTTCTTACCGCAGCTTCCTGCGTTTTGGAGAGGTTATCGTGTATAATCGCTCGTTTTCTTCACAGTACGTTTAGGATTGTGAACCGAAATATATGTATATTGTTTTTGTATACGTAACGAATATAATGTATATATATACTTATATATATATATACGTATATATATGTAATTTTAGGCAAAATCAAATACTCAGAGGCAGTGTACGAGGCGTGTATGGACGCATTCGATGCGCTTCCCCTCGCCGCGCTCATGAACCAACAGTTCTTGTGCGTACACGGCGGGCTTTCGCCTGAAATTCACACACTTGATGACATTAAAAAGGTGAGTGGTGGTTGTTAACGATAGCAACTGATGGAGCTCCGTGTTTTCCTGTTAATATCGTCGTTTTCCAACGTTAGAATATTTTGTTGACAATAATTTGCAACAAACTGCATTTTCGCAGATTTTTGTCCTAATCCCGTAAGACCTTTATTGCCAGTCTATGAATAGTTCATATATAGCTGCTGGTCCGTTGTGGTTTTGTAACCATTTGAGTAGCAATAACAGTAGCGCACCGAAGAGGTTAAAAATGTACCTAGTGTAAAGCATTTTTTGCTACCTAAGAGAGAAAAATGGACACCCCTTTGCATTTAGCTGCCTGAACCTGATAGGTCGACGGACCTAACGCGCTGGGATCGCTGGAACCGGTCAAACACGGCAGCCGACTTCGTGGAGCTTTAATCAAGGGTGCCCATATTGTTTGGAAGGTGGTCAATACAACAACAGCTGGTCTAAGTTTCCTGTTGCTAAAATTCACATGGTATGGATTTTGTAATAAGCAGAGTGTTATATTCATGTTTCAGCTGGACCGCTTCAAAGAGCCACCTGCCTTCGGTCCGATGTGCGATTTGCTGTGGTCGGACCCATTAGAAGATTTTGGAAACGAGAAAAACTCGGAACAGTTTACACACAACTCCGTCCGAGGTTGTTCCTATTTTTACAGGTTAGTTGTTATTTGTATTTGTTAAAGTAGAAAATGAATGCTGGTGTTGCTCATATGTGCAGCCACGATTTTGGAACCACTGGTCACGTCCTATAAAAATATCAAAAAGGGTTTCTTGACGGACGTGCAATCAACTGAAAAAGATTCTAAAAAGTTATGGGGAAGATTGCCAAGCTTTTTCTGCTACTGCTGGTGGTACTGCTAAATTAGTTGATATCAGAGCCGAGATGTTCTCAAATATGTGTGGTCCTGATTACTCAGTTATGGTAATAGTAGGTCCTGAAATTTTATGAACCAGCAATTGAAAACATTTGAACGGCATCCGACGTTTTGCCTTGAGATGGTCCGTCCTCCTTCTGTGATGAGTTTGCAAATTGGTGTTTCATACAGGTAAAAATTCGGCTTCATTCTTGACTGAAACCTTATATCTGGGGTCCCTTCGGTTGTAATAAAGGGTTTCGGTTAAAATTATGCTTTAATCACACGGTACGATTGGGAGATCTTGCAATTTTGAGTTTATTAACTGTTTTCATTATTGTATATGTGTTATTTCAGCTATGCAGCCTGTTGTGATTTTCTGCAGCATAATAATTTGCTGTCGATCATTCGCGCACACGAAGCACAGGATGCAGGGTAAGTCTAAGTAGCTTTGTAAAGTTGCTTTATTTAAATAGTACAGCATTTTACTTTAATTCGGAAGTTTATTGCAGTTCATTTTGCCACAGAAAACATTGTAACGTACGGTTAGCATGTGTCAATTTTCAAAATTGTCATGCGTTAATCCTATCGTAACGCAAAAATTGCGTTATCCCTTCCCTAGCACATGTCACAGCCCTGTGCTAATACACGTGTCACAAAACATTTTGTAACACGCGTTAGGGTAAGGTTAACGCACGACAATTTTGAAATTTGACACGTGTTAACCCTGTTGTGGAAAGTTGGTCGATGACTCAGTTGCATACGTAGATGTTTTTGGTGTTGATTTCAGATATCGTATGTACAGAAAAAGCCAAGCAACCGGTTTTCCTTCCCTTATCACAATATTTTCCGCTCCAAATTATCTTGACGTGTACAATAATAAAGGTAAGTCGAATGCTGTTGACTCCAGAGTTTTATTTTTTATTACCATTTGATACAGAACCGGCCATCGAAACATCATAGCCATTATTTTGGAAAAAGGGTTACGTTCTATTTAAATTTCGAGGGTGGGTTGCATGTCTGAAAACCACTATACAAAAAAAGCAGTTGGTATTTGACTATCCCGACATTAAGCAATAAATAGCTCATGTATTGTGTTCTCAAGTGTGTGCAGCACATTTCACCAGCTGTGGTTAATAGGTGTTGACGCTTTCGAACCAGTTAATTTTGATGTTCAAAATTCAGCAAACTTTTCGTATTTGATTTGCCCTACTTCTGTACAAATATTACGATGGTTTCTTTCAAAACCTGTCATCGACTAGTAAGTGATAGATGATACATGCATTTGAGAATATTTGCCAAGATAGTGAGAATTTTCCGAAACATAGCCAATGTGATTGAGTGAGTTAGTTAATGCTAACCATAACATGCGTTTGTGTTGTTTTCAGCGGCGATTTTAAAGTATGAAAACAATGTAATGAACATCCGCCAGTTTAACTGTTCACCGCATCCATATTGGCTGCCTAATTTCATGGACGTATTCACGTGGTCATTGCCGTTTGTGGGTGAAAAAGGCAAGAGCTACAGATATTAATTTGTGTTACATCAGGAAAAAATTCCAAATAGTGACAAGGCAAATCGAATGTAATGAATGTGGTTGTTTTCAAAGCTCTCTACTCAAATGATTCAAAATTATGCTGTATTAGCTATCAGCAACACTCTGTTTGTAGGCGGTACACTCGTTTTCAAATAAAGAGTGATAGATTTCAAGAAAGTCATATAAGTGTCATCACTCACGTCAAGCATATCTACTGAAATTCGAGTCGTTTGACGGTAGCCGAGAAAAATAATTTCCTAAAAAGCATCGTATATTCCTAAACGTTAGATGGAATTTGGCAAGAATTTGTGCACCGCGGGTGTTCCAGTTTTATTTGTATGCGTGTATATTGAATTAAAAGCATTTTATTTAAAATTTCAGTGACAGAAATGCTGGTTCACATCCTGAATATTTGCAGCGATGACGAATTGATGCAAGAAGGCGATGAAAATTTTGAAGGTAAACGCAGTAGGGTGTTATTAGAAATTGGATGGACTGGTGAAATAATTGGTATTTTTCGTAGAAAAACTAAAGTGTTGTTATACGTATTTCGGAGAAATGGCGTTTTGGTAGTTTGAAAGAGGATATTTCCATACTGTGCGCTCAAGATGTGTAATTGTATTTTTAAGTTGGTTGTAGAAATTTCGCTTTTACGGTCAGCAAACCCAGAATATGAACAGTGAAGGGAATTCTGGTTCGGTACAAAAATTCTTGTGGAACCCTAAATTTCCTTCGAATATTATAACTATCATTCTTTTTTTTCTTGTTATATTTAGGTGTCGAAGGTGAGTGTTATGCGCTGTGTGCTGTGTGTCATTGCTTTGATGTGCAATTGTTTACAGTCTTATTCCGGTTGTTGCAGTGTTTCTGTGTTTTACCTAAATTGCAATTGTTTTCTTTTTGCTTTATTATTATTATTATTTAGAATTGTATCAGACCAAAATGTAAAGCCCGACCCGGATAGAGAATTTTTTCGAATCAAAAACCGTACCCGGAATTTTTGTCATTCAGACCCAGAATCAGAATGTTTCACATTGTAATTCTGTGCCGTAAAACTAGTTGGAATCAATATCGGAAGTTCCATTATACCTATTTCATATACTGTGGCAACAGATTATGCAGGCAGGGTATTATCCAACCCACACTCCCACTAGCGAACTCCAGCATGTATATTGAGTGATACCAACGACATTTTCTGTATAATTAATAGAAAATCTAGATTAGGAATGCAACCCATGAAATACAATTGAAATTGATCATTCTATTCCGAGTGTTGTGGTCCAGGTATTTTCGTAATACCCTAAACCGGACTCGAAATTTTTCAAAATCGAAGTCCTTAATAACCGGAGCCGGCGAATTTCTGTGAAAATCATACCCTACCCGTACGCGGATGCAACCCTACCACGGGCGTAACGGCGCCCCTTATGAAAATTTCTCCACTAAAACAAATATATAATAACCAGGTCGTGCCCCCCCAAAAATTATTTACGGCTAAACCAGTGAACTCGGTTTTTTATCGTTTTTGTGATTTTATCTATATCCGTGTGTTCTTTTTCATTAATAATTATTACTAGAAAGTTAGTTGTCCATATGCTTAGTTTGTTGCTTTTGTGTCGAGTTGAGTTTGGTTAGTCGCTTTGAAGATGTAGAAATAACAACGTAGCTTGCTTGCGTTGCCTTGGAATGTGTGGAATTAGTTCGATACTTTTTAAAATGATGTTTGGTGCAGGGTTCCGTTAGAGATAGAGCTGGAGGTCGATATTCTTGACGTGCAGGAATTTGTAACATTGCAACTAACAAATTTGGAACTCTCACGCTGTATTCTAAACGATTTTTTGTGTGTGAAGTTTGCGAAAACTGCTAGTAAGGGTTCCACCGGAATTCCTGCAAAAATTCTATTCTTGTTCCTGCTTCTGTTCGTGCATTCAAAGATGCAGCAATCGCAATTGTTGCGATTTTGTAGCAAATTGTTCATAATCGTTTAAATTGTATTGCAAATTTTGTGTTTGCAAAATTGTTTCGAAATGTGTGTTTTTTCAAATATTCAACTTTGTTGATAAACTGTTGATTAAGATTAAAATTCTGATCTACATAGGTTCGCAGCACTTGACAGGATAGAATAGCTTAGAATTGTTTGTTTACGCCATTTCTCAGCTAGTTTTCTAAAAAGTCCAACAGTAGTTATGTGATAAAATTAAAAAATATTTCAAATTCCAGTTCCGGTTCCTTCAAAAATCCATTCCTGTATCAGTTTCTGTTGGAGTTCGGCTAATTATATGTTGTTTAAATTTCACGGTAAATTCTGTAAAACAGTAATTTTTGGAGACGTTCAATATGACATTAAATTATATGTTGAAATAAACAAATTTTTACGACGACATTTTTAATGAGTGACAGATTGTAATTTTTGTGGCCTGAAAAAACCTTTATTTGTTGCTGGTGTTGTTAATGATGTTATTATTATTATTATTATTATTTGTGGTGTCTTAGTTCTTTTGTAATGCTTTTACCGGTTGTTAACGTTGTGGTGTAATGTCCATAGTACATTCTCAACCAGCGTTCTGTTTGATGACGTGCATAATAAGTCAGGATATTAGTGAAGCGGCCAATGTTACTTTTAGGGGCGTAACAGTAGTTTTAGCGTATTCCTAAGCCTAAGCCGAAACGTTGCAAAAATGTGTTCCTGTGCCTAAACCTAAGCCTACGCAAAAAATGTAATCTAGAATCAAAACCTACTCTTTTATAGACCTATCAGAAACCTGGACGCGCCTTAAACTAACATGAGCCAGTGAGGCAATGACTGGATGATCGGCATGGCATGGGTGGAACCGGATATCAAAAAATACCAAAGCCGGAATCGGTTAGAAAAATATTGACGCCGGATATTAAATGCTTATTGCAGTAAATCGAAAACTGCTTAATCACACTAATTTTGTAGTCTTTTAATAATTCTGATGAACTTAATATGATCGGTGGTTGTTGCGACAGTTGCCACACCTCTCGCAGTTCGTTTATTGGTTTTGTTTTGTAGACACTGAACGCCAAAATACGTACCGGTAAATTGGTGGTGTAAACAATCGAATGTGTTGTACCTACAGTCTTATAAAGAGACTACTTCATGAGCGCACAATTGGTGTTGTATTTTTGACGCTATGCATAATTTAAGCGTGTGCTGCTAAAGTATATATATGTACGTGTGGCAAGTGTTTGCATTATTTAACGGCTGAGGTAATGCGTGGATAGAGTAATTTGGTTGGGGCTCAAGGCTTAGTTTGTGTTATTTTTGAAAGGATAGGGATGGTATAGGTAAGTATGTATGAAGTATGTTATGCCATATGGTCTAGTCAGGCTGCAACCGTAGTCGCAGGTTCGCCAGTGTAATGCCGATATTTTTCGCTATCCACTTCGAATATTGATTGAATCAGGTATTTTTTCCGCCGGATTTTCTAGTATTTTCGGTGTTGGTTGAATAATTTTCAGGTGTAAAAGTTACGGTTGTTTTTTGACGAACAGTTGTTTTTTCCTGTACGACTCAAACTGATTAGCAGCAAACGGTGTAACCGTAGGAAAATTTTTGAATTTTTACAAAGTTTCTTCAAAGTCACGGTTGAACGCTTCAATCTAAGCGGTAAAATGTTACATGTTAACGTGTTTTGATGACAAATGTTGAAAAGTTTCATATGGCGGTGGGGTTAATATTTTCAGTTGAATTGTGGGCAATATTTTCAGTTGAATTGTGGGTAATATTTACAGTTGAATTGTGGGTAATGTTTTCAGTTGAATTGTGGGTAATGTTCTCAGTTGAATTGGGGGTAATATTTACAGTTGAATTGTGGGTAATATTTACAGTTGAATTGTGGGTAATATTTTCAGTTGAATTGTGGGTAATATTTACAGTTGAATTGTGGGTAATATTTTCAGTTGAATTGTGGGTAATATTTTCAGTTGAATTGTGGGTAATGTTCTCAGTTGAATTGTGGGTAATATTTTCAGTTGAATTGTGGGTAATGTTCTCAGTTGAATTGTGGGTAATATTTTCAGTTGAATTGTGGGTAATATTTTCAGTTGAATTGTGGGTAATGTTCTCAGTTGAATTGTGGGTAATATTTTCAGTTGAACTGTGTTAAAAATAAATTTTTCACTAACAGTTTTTCTTCGGTTCCGGGAAATGTTTGTGTTTTTTCGCTTCGGTTCGGTGTGTAAAATTCCAGTTGCGCCCAGGGTGTAGTGTGTAGTACAGCGTTATGTAGGTGTATATGTAAGTATTTATGTTGCAGTGGTGGATTCAAAAATTTTGGATGGACGGTTGGCAACAGTTGTGAAACGCAATTTTTACTGTTACTATACGTATATGTGCCAATTTTCTGAGATAGAAAATTTGTAAGGTAGGAGCGACCTTACCATTTTATCGCAAAAAATTTTCTGACGGGTAGTGTATGCCTGCTGTCTGGATCCGCTAGTGTCTATGTTTGTGTGTGCGTATGTATAGGAAATATTTTTGCTCGAACACACATTGTTAGTGTAGCCGAAATTTCGGTTTTTCGTGCACAAACATTCGGCCCTTTTGTTTAGCCGTTTGCTTTGATGTGAGTGTACAGTATTCCAATAGAAACTAAATGTTGCCGGAAAAGGAACTGAAATTGAATTTGTTTGCAGGAGCAGGAACAGGAACCTAAATTTGTACTAGTTTTTGTAACCGAATTACTGTTGGACTTTTTAGAAAACTTGTTGAAAATAATGGCTTAAGCGAATTTTCAGCTATTTCGTCATCACATTTTGCGAAAACATGCCATAAACAGTTTATTAACAAAATTGAGCTATGTGCAAAAACACTCATTGCGAAATAACAATTTTTCAAAGACAAAGTTGTCAATATTTGAATGATTAGCAATAATTTGACACAAAACAGATGAGATTCCGATTCCTGCATCTTTGAATGCAGGAACAGGTACAGGAATTGAATTTATGCAGGAATTCCGGCCGGAACAGGAATTCCAATTGAACCCTGGTGTGTACCACTGCTTATTGATTTGGATCCCTATTAGAAAACCTATACGTTGGTTCAAAATTAGTGAAAACCTAGCACTAGAGTCTATTTTACGAACTGTGTCAGCTCATTTCGCATTATGTAATAGTAGCAATAGTAGAAGTAGTAGTAGGAGCAGTTGTAGTAGTTGTAGTAGTAGTAGTAGTAGGAGTAGTTGTTGTTGTAGTCAGGGTGCACCCGGAATTCCGGTTCCGGCATTTTTTCACCTTCCGGTTCCGGTAAATTTTTACCGGATGTAAAATTTCCGGTGTTATAATTTGGCCGTTTTCTTAACTTTGCTAATTTTTAAGAATCTCTTTTGAAAGCCACTTGTACTCCGAATATAAGCCATTGATGGTGGATTTCACTTCAGTCGATAATGAAAATCTAAAATACAACAAATAAAATAAAACCTATGTTCGACTAAGGTTGTTTCTCAAATAATAGAGCAAAAAATACGATTAAAATGAAATTTTTTGGTGAAATGTATTTTTCACTTTCCGGTCCCGGTAAAATTTTCAAATTCCGGTTCCGGTAAATTGTAATTCCGGTTGCACCCTGGTAGTAGTAGTAGTAGTCTTTAAAACCATGCATTTATGGTATAGATTGGATTTTGATGCCCTGTTCATTTGCGGGACATCGTTTTAACCATGCGCGCTTAATATATCGCGAGATACAACGACAGAGAGAGAGGTTTGAAAAGTATTGAATTACACGCCGTTGTGTTGTTTGCTGTGGTTGAAGAAAATGGATTTTCAGGCCCAGAGGGATGCTTTGTGGTGTAGGTTGTGCCGTATTGTATTGCATGCGTGTGTATGCAGTATATAAATGTTTTAGTAAGTATGGTATGGCTGAGATTGAACCGATGTGAAATTTTAGGGTTCTACTGAAGGAGTCACGGTGGGGGTTGTCTCCATGTATCGCTGGTTAAAGTAGGTTTAGCGTAGCAGCAGCACTCGCTATATCTGTGTATAAAGACGTGTTAGTGTACTTTAGAGCAGATGATGGTTTGCGCTAGATCTCAGGATGCAATCGGAATTCCGATTCCGATTAGAATTTCGATTCAAAACGAGTTCCGTTTCCGACTGCGCAATCAATCGGAATCGGAAATTCCACGTTTTAATTTTAGTCCTACATGTAGTGATATGTTGTATAAAAATTCTGCATCACTTGCCTGTTCAGTGGTTTTCAATGAGTTAACTTATTAATAATTGATTGTTGTTTAGTTTTAAAGCGCCGAAAAATGATTGCCAATTTGTTCATGCGACGTTTTTGAGACTTGTTGCTGGCCAACATACACCCTAAATCAATATTATACTTGTTAATACAAATTGTCAGTATAGTCACAAAATTTGTAGTTCCGATTCCGATTCCGGCATAAATTTGTTGTTTCGATTCCAATTCCGATTCCGGTACAATCCAGTTCCGCTTTACACCCTGCTAGATGTTCATGGTTTAATGTGATTTTGATGTCGTGATGGCCCGCTACGGGGCCCACTTACCAAAAGCCCCCACCCGCCCCGCCCCCCTCCCGCTTGGAATCCTCTCTGGAATGAATGCCCAGTTTTATAGTCTTGATCCATTAGCCTAAGCTGATTAAAGAAATCAGCTGCAGTTTTCTTCGATGCCATTTTCGTCGATTGTGTGGTTACAAAATTTTACCCTTTCAATGCTGGCTGGCAGCGTCTCGTCTGGTCGTTGGACCGAAGGCCAGCATTGATTGGACCGGGCCGGTGAGATATTTTGGGCGCCGGTCCGTGTGTTACATCAGTACATCCCTATTTATGTATGTATGCACGTTACCATCCATCTGTTTTGGTTCTGGTTGATGATTTTTGTTTCCGTTCACACAACATACGCACGCTTCCTTGTTTTTGTCGCATTTGTGAAGGTGTTACAAACCACAACAGAGTGAAATGTGAATTGATTTTCGGGTGCCGTTTGCTTTTTTGCGTACTGTCGTCCGTGTCCTGTGTGCCAGCGGCCTGGTTTGTGTTGGTTGGTCTGTTGGAGGATGTTTTTGGGCTTTAGCGGGTCACGTTTGATGTGCGGGTCGCGTTTGATGTTCCAGTGCGAAACGTTGTTGAGCCGAACGTCCTCGTTTTGAGTAGTAAGGAAAGCCGCCGCGTGCGCGTTCATTGGCCGTTGGCCCTCGTCAGTGGCCGTCAGTGGCGGATCCGCATATTGGTGACAGGGGCACGGGCGAGTTCCAATATAATAGTGAAACGCGACAAGCCAAACACCAATTTTAGAGTGTTACGGTTTTATTCAAAATTTTGGTAATGGGTCCGTGTTGGAAGGCGTAGACGTGGATGGCGCCCTGTTTAGATCCACAAGTGATCCGTTTGGTTGCTTTGCTGGCTTTGGTTCGACTGGATCGTTCAATATTGTGTGGTTTAGCATTTTCTAGGCCCGTGGTGCATATTAAGCAGGCGTTGTATTAATAATATGTAGCATATGATATTTGCGTTGAGTGACAAATTTTTGATTTCAATACGGATTTTGTAGCGAGTGAGTATATTTGGGCATTTGTATCGTGTATTCTGTGAGTGTCCATCTACGAGTACCATTGTGATATATCTGGAGGTGCGGTTAAAGGTGAAGTAATAACGATAGTTGACGAGTATTGAGTTGAGTTGAACAGTGTAGCAAGCAGGGTTCAACCGGAATTCCTGTTCCGGCCGCAATTCCTGCAAAAATTCAATTCCTGTTCCTGTTCCTGGTCGTGCATTCAACGGAACCGTAATTTTATACGGTTTTGTGGCAAATTATGCCTAATCGTTTAAACACTGGAAATGTTGTCTTTAAAAAAGTGTTATTTGGACATATGTGTTTTTGCAATTGCTTCAGTTTTGTTAATAGACTGTTTCTGTTGTGTTTTCGCAAAACTTGATGGTGTAACAGCTGAAAATTCGTTTAAACCACTTTTTGGCTTTTTTCTAATCGTCCAACGGTAATTCGGTAATGAAAATTATTTCAAATTCCTGTTCCTGCAAAGAAATTCAATTCCTGTTCATGTTCATGTTGCTGCAAAATTAAGTTCCTGTTCGAACCCTGGTTGGAAGACATGGAGTCTTGCGACAGATGGTTGGGTGGTCAGCAGGGTGACACGGAATCCACGAGTTGATCGAATCCGAATCCATTTCTATTTTGCCGAATCCGAAACTTGCGTTTTACAAATTTTGGATATCTATAATTTGTTTCAGACTACCAAAGCAGTGCCCGCTACACATAGTTATTACAAGTTGATATATGTTATGCCCGACCTCAGTTGTGAAACTTGTGACTTGAAACAAAAAAATTAACTAATATAACAAGTTATTTACCATTTGATCGTTTAACACTGAAAAAACATACCACTGTCGAACATTGTTGGATTCGGTTTTTTAACGCCGAATCCGAACAGTAAATTTTGCCGAAGAAATGTGGCGTCCGAAGTGTTGCTGCCAGCCTGGTGGTCAGTGCCATAGTATCTCGCTGGGTGAGATCGTCGTGTTAAAGAGATTCTTTTTTTTTTTGATTAATGGTCAGTAAAATCCTAATGCGTAATTTCTTTTTATAAATTCAATTTTGCTGTGTGCGTCAAAAAATATAACGAGTTCTTGTCAACCAAAGTTTGCGCTCAACTGAAATTTCAAATCCACCGGAATGCTTGTTCCAGTGTTGCGGAACGCAAAAACCACAATTTTTACTGTGTTGTTTCAAATGATTAAACATTAAAAAAAATTTTGTAATTGAAAAATTTAATTCGCTTGAAAATGATGTATTTCATTAGTTAATAAGCTCTGTTTGATTAATAAAATAAATAATATTTGATGTGTGATTTTGGCTTAACACACGTTTTCGACTGTATGTTGAATACTAAAAAGAAAAGCATTAAATTCGGCGTTGAAAATGGTTTGAATTCCGGTTCCTGTTCCTGTTCAAGTAAACAAAAGTACGATTCCTTGAAGCCGTGGGGTATGTACTAAAGGCTGATGGCTTGATAGACGGCTCACAATTTTTTACTACGTATATATTATTGTTGCTGTGTGTGTGTTTATAATTTGTTGAAATAGAATGTATGTGACGTTTGGATTTAAGCTTTAACTAACTATACATTCCTCAGTTGTCTGCGGTATTCAATTCGGTCCAATGGGCGGCGTAGCCACGGGTCTTTTTGGGCCAACAGAATTTTGTGATTTTATCGAGAGCTGATGCGCGAACTTTGTCACCTGACGATACAAGAAATGTCGTTTGAAAGTTTTACATAACAGCAAGCAATCCTTTCGTTTTCAAAAATCCTGGCCTGCGTCCATGCATTTAGTTGAAGTACTGTAGCAATTGTGGAGTTGACGTCGACGTGACGTGTTTCAGTCCACCATGACGTGTTGTAATTCTGGGAATGAATGAATTTTTTCAGTGTGTGTATGTATAGGTGTTAGGTAGGTATATATATATATACGTTTGTAATAGTTGTATTTGCTAGTATTGAGTACTGGTACCACAGATTTGGATTCGATTAGAAATTTTGGAAAATGTAAAGAACACGGATGGAACAGTTTTATAAGCATATTCCTAAGCCTAAGCGTAAAAATGAGCATATTCCTAAGCCTAAGCCTAAGCCAAGCAAGAAAAATTAGTCTAACGCTTAAGTTTACTCTTTTCTAGTCCCACAAAGAAACGTTCTGCCCCTGATCTTTACATGGGCCGAAGTTTTAATCATGAAGTTGATATTAGACTGACTTCGTATGCACTCTGCGTTATTGCAGTACGAAAATATGTCCCAGGATCAGGAAATGTTTAAAATTTAGAATTAATTAATGATGCGATTTTGAGTTTCTGGTTTGCTCTTTTCGTTCGTTTATGGAAAGCCAGGAATTTTTGGTTCTAACCCGCGCGTAGCTTATATAATCGCCAAATGATTAATGTCAGCTGCAACTATGGGCCTATTGCAAGGTGCAACCGGAGTTCCGGTTCCGGAATTTTTTCACCTTCCGGTTCCGGTAAATTTCCGGTATTAATATTTGATCGGTGGAAATTAAGATATTTTAAGAAAAAGTGACGATAAAAATTAATTAGATTTTATTAGTGAAGTATGCAAACTTTGACAATCGCCAAAAATAAACCATTGAACGTAGATTTCGCTTCCGTGGATTGTGAAAATCTAAAATACAGCAGATAAAGTGTGAATACCTATCTCCAATTAGGGTTATTTCGCCAATGATATTGCAAAAGAGAAAATTAAAATGAATTTTTTGGTAGCACGTATTTTTCATTTTCCCGTTCCGTTTGCGGTAATTTTTTCAATTTCCGGTTCCGGTAAATTGTAATTGTAATTCCGGTTGCACCGTGGCGTATTGTATTTGAAAGCTCGAAAGTACGGTTCTTTGTTTGATGTTGACACATTTACGGTCCATGGAAATACAACAAATTAATTCAAAGGTGACAAATTTCAATGGGTTTGATTGTAAACAAACTGCAGCTTACAGTATGTGTGCGTGGACGGACGGACCATTGTCGTCGTGTAAGTGTGACGTTGATTTCAGTTGGATTTCGATTTGGTTATGGCTACTACGTCGACTGTTATTGTGAGACGTTGAGTTAAATGTCGATTCAAAAACACCAACTTTTCAACTTTCCATTGGTTTTCAATGGTTGGTTAGTTTGTCAAGGCAACCTAATGAGAGACTGTAGCGTCGTAACAGCTGGTAGAGAGAGAGCTCGCGCGCCTTGGTGTGGTATTTGTTGGCAAAAGGAACGGATATGCGGTGAACGCTGACGCCTGGCGTGCATTTAGTTAATTAAATGAATGTATACAACCAGTAATGTGACACTAAATGTTGTGAACGGATGCTGACAGTCGCCAGCCGGCGCGTATGGATGATAAGAAGGGTGGGTGATAGGTTAGTAGTTGTCAGGGAGAATAGGCACGTAAAAAGAAGATATGTGTATGGCAGAAAATGATGGTTCGACGGTGGGAATGTCGGTATTTTGGGTACGTATGACATATTTAGGGTGCGTATTCCATAGTTAGGGTACGTATTATATTACTTGGGGGGGGGTACGTGAGCAATGCCAATCTGCGGAGAAGTTATATCTGAGACAGCGACGACGATGTGTATGTACTGGTAGAGAATGTTGAGTTGGCATGGGTTTTGGGGGTTATTTTTTGTGTGATTGAGTCTGCCAAGTACATAGCTAAACGTACGTATATATACACACACGTGGGTGGACTGTTTCGTTGTTTGGATGCTGAAATTTTCGAACAGGGCGGGGTGGATTGTATGCATCAGTATTTGTATGTAAAAAATGCTATTTGTACGCTGGAAGAGTACTAAGCGTAGATACCTACTGTGAGTGTTCAATCGAAATTGGTGTCCCGACCGGAATTCGAGCATTTAGTTCGTGTTGGAACCCTGTCTACTGTTTTACAGAATAATCATCTCATTGGTATGTAGAGTTTAAGACGGAGTCAGTCCGTTGGATATTAAATTCACCATGGGTCACAGTGGTCCTAACACTTGGTAATCATATTGACACCTTGTTTCATGTCTGTTCTAATGATAGTTGAAGTGCGCTGTTTTATGCGTTTAACCATACATAGTTCTTGGTTTGCAGTGTCTGCTTTTGTTTAACGTAACGTTGTTGTTGTTAGTGCCTTGTAATGTGTGTTGTATAATTGCAATATTTAAAAAAATAAATACCCGGATCCGGACGCAAAATTTTTTCGTGAAAATCGCTGGAATAACCAGAAAATCATTAGCCGGATGGAATTGTGGGAGTTGCAGCATTTTAAAATCAATACGTACCCGGATCCGGGCGTGTAATTTTTCGATGAAAATATGCGGAATACCCGAACTCATATGCAATTGTAGTGCATCGCTTGCGTTGACTCTGTAGTGACAGAAGTTTAACCATGATCAGTAGCAATCATCGTATGCAACTTAGTAATTTACGTGGTTCGTCACCCATTCTTACTTGGCATCGTAAAATAGGCTTAGGTTTAGGCTTACTTTTAGCAGTCTTAACTTTGTTGTTAAGATGTGGTTATACGTATTGTAATGTTGCCTGTGGGGTTCTACACAAGTGTTAGCAATTTAATTGTTTTATAGTTTATTAATTAATGTTGTTTTTATACAATGTTTCAGGCGGTGTTCCACAAGTGCGGAAAGAAGTTATACGAACCAAAATTCGTGCTATTGGCAAAATGGCACGCGTGTTCTCTGTATTACGGTTAGTTTTTTTAAAATTATTTTAATATTTTCTGCAGTTTTAATATGTTTTGCGTACTTTCTTGCTGGTATTATTAATCAGATTTTGTCTATTTTACAATATTCTATGGCCGTATTCTCAAAAGTTTTTGCTCGTTTGGGAATGGTCAGCTATAGGTAGATGGAAACAGTATTATTTATTTCAAAGCTTATCTATTTATTTATTGAATTGTTGTTATAAATATATATTTATGAAGATAATTGTTGCTAGCAACATTTAACTCTTCAACTGCGTAATTTTGTGCGTCGAAGTGAAATTTTGAATGAAATTCATAGGATTACATACGTAGCTACTCTTTTTTGGCTTACATCCTGCGGGAAATTTGTTCAAAAAAATCTGTACCCGATGATAAGTATGTGTTGCAAAATCATACGAAATCCGGGTTCCTGTATCCTTTCATTTATACATTTGCAATGTTAAGTTTCAAAACGGTGAAACGTGAGATTTATGAACCCAGGGACAAATTTATGAACCCAGGGACAAAAATGGGAGTCTCAGTCTAGACAGGTCTCGGTATTGGACAGGTCTCGGTCTCGGTTTTTTTGAGTCTCGGTGGTTTGGAACCGAAACCGGAAGACGAACATTCAGCAAATATGTACATATCGCTGTATTGTTGAAATAAGTTATGCCTGATAAAATGTAACTTCGCTATGCAACTTTGTCATTTTGATAGTTACGCAATAATTACGAGCAGATGATATTCTATAAAAACTGAAAAAAATAACTATGAAAAAACATAAAAACCTACGGAACAAGCATTAAAAATAATTTATGTTGGAATTTTTAACTTTTTTTCGGCGATTACCAAAAATTAACCGAGACCGAAACGTTTCATCGCTGGTCGTTCGGTAATCATGTCTCGGTGTCGGTTTTAACTGAGACCGTTCATCCGTCACCGCCAGGGGCATATAAAGGCAGCTTTGCGCTGGGGACAAAAAACAACGCGCGGCCGCTGTACTGAGTGAAATTTTTAATTTGGCATCGTGTATTTAAGTGTTTTATAGCAGTTATTTTTTTAACCTTTTGTTGTTCTAACACTGTAGTACGCATACGTACCGATGTAGTGGCTCTTTTATTATATAAAAGATAAGCATTCGTTGTAAATGTGTGACAATTAATATGCGTTGGCACCGTGGTTGGTTCCAAGGTAATTTGTGAGTAACACATAAATACCAAAATTACAATATACATATAAATCTGAACCGGAAACATTCTCTCAAGTATAGTTTGAATAATTAATTTTTAATTCGATTTTTTTGTCTAATTTAGATAACAATTTACTAACTTGTATAATATTAGCGTATGTACGTATTGTTTTTCAACTATTGTAGTTGAAATTATCTCAAAAACATTAACATAGCTCAATTGTTATATGCTCTATAGGTATCTAGAGAAAACGAGCATAACGGGTTTTTTGTGTTTTGCTGTTACAGCGAAGAATCAGAGTGTGTTTTGCAATTGAAAGGCCTAACGCCGACTGGACTGCTGCCAACTGGAACGCTGTCTGAAGGCAGATCGGGTTTACAACAAGGTACGACGATTGTTATTTTGAAATATTGCCGGTGCCAAACAGATGCCGATGCCGATTGCAACTTTAGTACGCCATGCTTACTTAAAGAGATAGGATAATACATTACATCAGTATTTGAAAACTTATACCCTATCCATCATAAACGATTATAATTTTGTAAAAACGGTTCATTTCAATTAATTTTTTTGAACACAAACGCAAGCGAGATAAACAAACAGTTTTCCTGACCAGACACACTGATATGCGCCCAGAAAGCAAATTGATAGTATTTCAACTGATTGCTGTGTGCAAAAACGATCGGCAAAGAATCGGCAATTTTTTTCCAGCGCCGATGCCGATACTCACGAAAAGTGCTGATTATTACCGATGCCGATTAATCGGCACATACCTAGTATAATGTATATCGTACTGTTGAGAACTAGTGTAACTAAGTGGTTACGCTTTTGTACACCTTTTCCCACGTTCACGCTTAGGCGTAGATCTACGACGGGTCCTATTTATGCCTAAGCGTAAGCCTGAAGTCAAGTCTTTGCCTAAGCCTAAGTTTAAGGCTAAGCCTAAGCTTTAACCTTAAACCTGGTTGGGAAACTGCAAAAAAACTAAATGGTTTATAGTATCCGGTAAGTTGAACAACGAAAATAGCCGATGTTGTGCTGTTGTAACGGGCATTAGGATTTTTATTTTAAACAGCGGTTTATTTTGGCTGTCAGATATGGGTAAAAGTTAAAGTTGGTTAAATTGCTTAACGAAAATTTGCTCAGAATTTTTTGCCAATGATTAATGCAGAAAAGCAGAAATTAAATGCCATTATAAACAGGTAAGTATATTATATACTATAGTATCATTGGGTGCAGGGTTTAACCGGATTCCAAAAAATGTGGGAGCCGGATAGTTCAATATCTGGCTCAGGCTCTGACAGTTGCCAGACCCGTAGCCGGATATCTAATTGAACCCTGATTGGACGGTCTAAATTTTTTGCTGGATTTAATGGCCAAAAATTGCGGTAGCCGGATAGTCAATATCTGAGTTGGCTTTGACAGTTGTCACAGCTGTAGCCAGATATCTGGTTGAACCCTGATTGGATGGTATAAATTTTTCGCTGGATTCGGTTGATACGATGTCAATGCTTCAATTACATCACAAGTACTGAACTGTCTATGCTGTAATTCTGAGGTAAGTCAAACTAATATATCTAATCTATTATACTATCTATATTTTTGTTATACCCAAGATTAAACGTACAACTGGTATTCATTTTTCCAAAATTGTAAAATAAGATATATAACTGGCTAAGATTAACTAAATACAGACCTAAAATGCCTTATACTGTATTCATTCTGTTTACTTTGAAATGCAACTTTGATATTGACCGTATCAAAACACCTTATAAGTGTTCCGCATGCAAGCAGACACATTTTTGAAAATGCGTAGTACTAAGGCGTAGATGATCACTCGTTAACAAGAGTATACAACTGGGAACATTCTGTGTACGAAAAAATGTACTCGGCGTGTGGTGTGTTTTTGGTCGACCACCGTTGTAACGTAGGAGAGGGTCACAATTTTCAGAGACTCTGAAATTTATATGCTGTTGTATATACTGAAATGTGATCCGTTTCTTTTTAATAAAATG
This sequence comes from Enoplolaimus lenunculus, assembly GCA_030248215.1. Lineage (NCBI taxonomy): Eukaryota > Metazoa > Nematoda > Enoplea > Enoplida > Thoracostomopsidae > Enoplolaimus > Enoplolaimus lenunculus. The sequence goes on along the minus strand of JASANG010000471.1, from coordinate 18,872 downwards.
CGACGTGTAATGAATGTAAAAGCGACTACCCTCACCAACGTTTAGTGAATGTAAAAGCGACTACCCTCACTCCCCCAAAGGCGACGGGAGTAGGACTGACTATATATCGCAACGAGCGCTGGCACATTTTGTGCCATGAAAAACAAGGCTTACTGCATACGCTTGGTTAAGGGCATCATCGAATGTTGATAGTAGAAACCATCTGCTGGTGACTTAGCGAGACCTTTGGCTGTACTTAGGAAATTGATAATTGTTACAAGTAGAGTAGACAGCAAAATGCATGGTGCTTTATACTTGAATGCAGCTGCTTACATACATATTTTGAAGTGCCGAATTCATTTATTGAAATGGCTGTGTTTCTTTTTCTTTTGTTTTATTTCTATAAATGTGTTGTTTGCTATTATGTTTTCTATCTGTTTTACTGATAAGTTAATAAAGCATTATGTTTTCTATCTGTTTTACTGATAAGTTAATAATAACAACAAGGATTGATATTTTAACGTTTGAATTTCAATGCAAGACTGTATTGCATGATTTTTGACTAAATGAGTGTTTACCAACCAGCGCTGTTTCCTTCTACCCATAGTGTCCAGGATGTTTTTGGTTGATTTGCAACGAGCCTGTCCACTAAACTCAGAGACTTGAAAGCCAACAATGTGAGAAACGTTGGGGTCGGCCCCTGGAAATTTTGGCGGTAATGACCACATAGGTTTCGAATATGGTCACATCTCTTTGTACTCTTTATCTGCCGCAGCTTGTGCCTATTGTGCTTATCCACGCATACATACTGTTTAAAAACTTGAACTTAAATTATAGAGTAACTAAACATGATTATTATAGTTTAAGTAAAACTTAAATGGCTGGACGGACTACGTAACTCGACTAGAATTCGAAGTTTGACACGAGTTTAAGCAAAACTTATTTGTTAAAAGTAACAAGTTCAGCTCAGAAATTATGTGTATATAAGAATTCTTTCTATAAGTTTATCTTACAATAAAAAATAAAGATTTTAAATGAGTTCGAGCGTAAAGGAACCTACATGTTAGTTGAGCTTATCTAGAAAATTAGTTTAACGCTGTCGAAGTAGCTTTCAAATACATTGACAGAACTTGTGTTCATAAATCAGTAAAGCACGTAAATTTAAATTTAGTGGAAAGCCTAAAACTTTCGGCAAAATGTTTAGTTGTAAAATATGACGTTTAAAAATAATTACATAAGTAAATTATAAATTGGAAACTTTAAAGGCACTGTCATTGAGTGTACTTACTTACCTCTCGTTCCAGCCGAATTAGTTGTTTGAGTTATTCTTAAAATTGGCTATCGTGCTTTCCGCGTTTTATTGTTGTTAATCAAGAGTGCTACTGTAAAGCCCTATTCACACGGGCAAGTTTTGGCTGCGAAGAACTTGCAGCTGTCAATTGCAAGCAAAACTTGCATTTTTTCATCAGCCAATCAGAATGCGGCTGCAATAAATTCATTGAACTTGCAAGGTTATTCGCACATGTAAACTAAATTCCTAGCTATGATTTAATGAATTATTTGCAGCTGTCAGTTTTTCGAACTTTTTCGAACGGGATTTTGGACAAAACTTGTAAGTGCATCTTGCAGCTGCAAGTTCTCGCAACAAAAACTTGCACGTGTGAATATAGCTTAATATTACTCCTTGGTATAGTTTTACCAACACAGCCTATATATCAATCTGCCCTAAACTATATAAAATCACACCAGCAACCATTTTGCACCAGGATGCAAATCGGATCTGAATATATGTCGGCATTGGAGCAGCATATTTAAACCGGATTCGGAACCGGAAATTTATGCCAGAACTGGTTTCAGAACTTGAAGTTTTTTCACGTGGATTTTGACTTACAATGGACGCACCATTCAAGTGGGATTAAAACTGATATTAATAATAGCATAAATATTAGAATTTTCAAGTACCTACGTATAAACTCAGGTCAGCGTGTTTTCATGAATAAATACAACACAAATTTTCAACTTCAGCTAAACGTGCATTCAAAACCGTAGCTTGAGCTGAATCGTATTTTTAACCGGAATCGGAATTTCGTTTGCATCCTGCTGGTTACATGCTGTGCACGTATGTTTGTTGTTAATGCCTATCCTTCCTACCTTTTCTTACATATATATATATATATATATATATATATTCAGTGTCGGAGCAGACAAAGGTAGAGACTTCCCCAAAACTTCAAGGTGGTGAACCCCCACAAACTCGCGAACTAAGCGAGCTAAAAGCCAGATGTATTTTAAAATTTCGGCGGTTTTTGTTTCATACGGTTAGGGTGGGAGGGCCCAAATGAAGTGGTATGGGTTGTACCTGCTCCGGCCCTGCATATATTCATGTTGTGTTGTGTTTGTTAGTGCTGAACGTGATACCGTGCTCAAATTGAAAGGCCTTGCACCATCTGAAAAGTTGCCACCAGGAACACTTGCCGGTGGTAAAACGTCGATAATTGAAGGTTAGTGTATAATACTTTGATTCATAGTCGGTGGGACCGAATGATTTCGCGATATGAAGAAATGTAATGCGACCCATAGTGGCGAGAGCTTTTAACTCAGTTATATATATACTGCAAATTGTGGTTTTGTTTATATATTTTTAAATTTTTGTTTCAGTGTATAAATTTGTGTTTTGTGCTTTATGTATATATCGTAGGCCAGCCAGTCTGCTATTCAGGCCAATTACGTATTGGCCTAGGCCAATCTGCTACTCTGAGCAATTAGCAGATTGGCCCAGGCCAAATAGCGATTGTAAGATGAAGCAAAACAACAATGATGTAAAGCAAACGCTGATTGCTTAAAGGTATTGCGTCTGTCCGAATAATTAAATCTGTTTAGTCTATTTGTTTAATAGCAGTTTAGCCTAGGCGAAACTGGTATTATTCAAAATAGCAGAATGGTCTGGGCTAATTAGTAATTGGACTGAATAGCAGATTGGTCTACGACATATATATCATCTGCCGGGTGCGTATAGAACGAGACTAGCGGTGACAGCTTTCCGGTAATTTTAGAGCGACCAATTACTTTTTTTATTGTTAGGTCTGTCTATTCTAGTCTCAGGGTTTTGGCGTAATGGTTTGTTCCGATGTAGTATACTTAAAAACCAACTGCGTCAGAACTATTGCGCGTTTCGTAACAGTCTGGCATTGGCGAGGAATGGACACCGAAAACCTAAACTGTTGCTGCTTACAAAGATATTAATAGCAGGAGCGCAAATTGTTAACCGGGATTCATAATGGTGTCGTGTTTAGTTGGTAAAAGTGAATTCGGAATCGGAGTGTCAGTCTCTGCTCTGCAGCATTTGTGGCGATTCTTTGTCAATTTCTGGTATGGTAACGAATGTGGGTTATTGACACAGTGGGATGAATGGATTGGGGCTACAACTATATATAAAGACTAAATCTGTTTGGTTTATAAAATCGAAGTGACCAATCATTGGCGACGATAGAATGTCTTCAGTTTAAAAATGTATCCGGTTTGTCTATAGACTCGATGACGAAACATTCGTAAACCTTTGGTATTTTGGTTTGTGTTGTGATTTTAATAAGTTGTATGTATTTTATGTATTTTATTTATTTATTTATTTATTTATTTATTTATTTTCAGTGCTCGGCTCATACGATCCGTCGCAAAAGATTGCGTCGTTTGGTGAAGCAAAAGAACTCGATCGTATGAACGAACGTATGCCGCCGTGGCATAACGCCGCTGCTGCTGGTGGTGGTGGTGGAAGCGGTGGAAGCAGTGCTGGAGCCACTACGGCAGCTACTGGAAAATCACCAGCAACAACGGCATCATCTACAGCGGCGCCAGGATCAGGAATGACAAAATCGGCGAACGCGACAACAACTCATGGCAGAGGCGCTGGGGGCAGTGGAGCCGCATCAGCAGCGAGCAAGTCGTGATGATAAGGAGAGACTGGTGGTGGATTAGGTTGTCTGTCCGCGGTGAGATTTTGGATTGTCTGTATAGGGGTGAGGTTGTTGTGACGGTACTGGCGATTGGATGGTGGCGGTGTTTGGTGTTACTAGTCGCTCCGTGATCCTAGACAGAGAGAAAGAAAGACGCTGATGAGGAATGCCGTGGCTTGTGGGTTGATCGTCGCGGATGAACTGTGATGAGGATGATCTATCGAGTATATATGAATGTATCGCTCCGGATGTGGCCTGTAATTACACTGGGGAGTTAATTTAAAGCTGTGTTACGGGTTCACTCCTCATGGTGATATGTGTAGGTACTCCGGATTGATGTCCCGTCCAGGTTGTGCTGCACCGCGTTTAGGTCGTCATCACACGATAACTATATCAACTCCGTGTGTGTGTGTGTTGCCATGTTCTCCTTCATCTGCCGGCTCCTGTCAGTTGTTATTGTTGCAAGCGTTAATATCGTTTGAGTGTAGTGGTTGGTTAGATTGCAACGATTGCCCGTGAGACTTTTTTACCACAACACAGAAACATCAAACGCGGAGCGGTATTCTCAACTGTACTCTGTTGACCGCATTCTCACATGTGTGTAGTATTTATATTATCACCAGTTGATGACAACAGTGTTTGCTTAAAAGCGCTAGTTGCAGAGAATTGACAAATTTATAAATTTAGTACATTTTTCACTGTTTGATTTGCGTTTGCCTTGGTGCATATATATTTGCAATTATCAATTGCCTTTGTTCGATTGTTTAAAAAACCTATCGCTAATGAGTAACTGAACATAGATGCTACACACAGTTGAGAATATAGATCGCGGGTTGACAGGCGTACATTGTGCGCGTTATCGATTTACGTGTACTTCCGTTGGGAATGTCTGTGGTCACGTTATGTTTCAAAATGGCGGCGTTATGTACGGTACCTGTGCCAGACTGGTGGTATAAGCCTCGGTTGATACAAATGTGAACACTGTAGTCTTCGGTGGCTTGAGAATGACATGCGTGGATGCGACTCCAAATTCCAGTGGACGTTTAGTTTTGAATTTAGAAAGGCTGAGTTATATTATATATTATATATATGTACGTATGTATATATATGTATATATATATGTATATATATTAATTAAATATTCAAATCATATATGTATTGTATACGCGTTGCTGTCTCTGCCGTTGTCGCCCGCCGCCGCCGTCGCTGCTGTTGCTGCTGCTGTAGTGTATTGTGAAGCAATCACTCTTAAATTTCATCATGTGCAATTAATTATTATTATATTATTATTATTATTATTATTATTATTATTTATTATACACAATGTTTTTATCGTGGGGTTCACAATTTAATATATATTAAAATATTGAATTTGTGCTTTGTTCTTTTATCGGTTTTTTGCGTCTCTGTTTGTTTCTTTTTTGTATTGTTTGTTTCTTTTGATTGCTGTTGATTAAATTGGTTTTCTGTGCATTTCAGGTGGTCAGAGTGCACGAGCGAGCACAAACCTTAGGATTGAAAATTTAATGCAATCTTTTCGGCGTTGAAATTTAAGTTGGAATAATTACACTTAGCGAAAAATTAATTTCATCTGATGTTTGAAATTGAATGAAATTCTAGTTTCCGCTTGGGTCCGTATTGTCAAATACGTGTAGCATCTATCATCAGCTAGCGATAGGTTTTGAAACTGATGTACTCCTGTAATTGCAGATGTTGAACTGTGCTCAATATGTACTCCTGTAATTGCAGATGGTACAAATTGACGCTGAAATACGACAAATTAAATGTTGTGAGAAATGTGCTCAATTTCAAACGTCACCACTCGCTCGTTCCAAAGCTGTAATACAAACATCAATTGGTGGTTGTTTAGATGCTCCATGAATTTGAGAATACGAGCTCTCAATGTAACAAGTCAGTCAGTGATGTACCCACTAGACGGAAATCTACTGAAAGTTATATATTTCGTTTTAGTTTGATATGCTATCATTACATCAGGATGTTTGTGTGAGCTCTTGTAGACTTTTTCCCAGTTTTTGGAAATTTTCAGGTTTTGCCATAGCTAACATTTAAGATTTATAGGCTTAGGCTTAATCTTGTGTTGGGGCAGAGTGGACAAGTTCCACTTACTGTGTAACAGTCGAGGTCTGTGTCACAATAGTAATCGCTTTGTTGTTACCGTCCACAATGTGTGTGTCTATAAGGTATATATTGCTGCTGTGGTGAATTATGATACGTTATATTATTATTATTATTATTATTATTTTATGTTGTTTTCGATTTACAAGATAGCAAAATGAAGTTTGGATGGAGTTCCGAGACCTGATTTAAGCCTCACAGATTGACTTTGGTCAAGATTACAGCTTTTTTCGGCGATTGACTTATAAGTCAGATGTTTTCAGTAATGATTTTACGTTTCTAGCTGTAAACTTAAGTGTTGTGTATAATTTAATCGGAAAACAACATACGTCGTGCTTTTTTCAACGTAGCCAATAAGAAGCGAAAATACGTATTTATTGAGGATCGTATTAAAAATCAGTTTACGGGGTCGTTTCCGTTATTCCTTCGCCCCCCCTCCCAGATGGCGTTTTCCCCAAAATGGTCGGAAATTAAATTTTTTTGCATGTTTAATCTTTTCATGACCTTTCATGATTATTCTACGCCCAAATTTGAATTTTTAAAAAATTCGATTTCTTAAGGACCGAAGGTCTTAGCTCATGACCCATTGAGGTTTATTTTTCAGCAATCAAACGATTGGTTAATGAGTTACGGTCAGATTAACGTAAAAGTTGAATTTTTAAAAATGCAAGTTTGGTGTGGAACGATCAGATGGGTCGGTCATGAGAAACTATAATTTCAAAAAAAAATTTGAAAGTCAACCACCATTTTCACAGGCAAACGCCGGCTCTGGGGATTACGCGAAAAACCCGGTTTAAGTGATAAATTCGCATCATTAAGTTTTAATTTTAATTGAAACATGCAATTTAATATCGCGTTTCGCCCGGATATTACCGCATGCGGATGGTATATAAACCTTGACAGTCGCCGCAAATATAAACTATCGAAGGTTGATTTCGCTTCCGTGGATTGTGAAAATCTAAAATACAGCAGATAAAGTAAATACCTATCTCCAACTAAGGGTTATTTCACCAATAATATTGCAAAAAAGAACATTAAAATGAATTTTTCGGTGACATGTATTTTTCATTTTCCGGTTCCGTTTCCGGTAATTTTTTCAAATTCCGGTTCCGGTCAATTATAATTCCGGTTGCATCCTAACATATATATGTATAATATATAATATATATTATATATAATATATATGTGTAATATATAAGCATCAGATAATTGTTTTGTTGCGATTGAACGTTGCTTCTTCGTGCTTAGCATTGTGTGAAACGAGCAGTAAATAGTAACCTTGGCAATTTTAATGGATAAAGTGATTATTTAGATTATTGTAGAGTTGAGAAGAATAAAAACCTTTTAATTTGCTCAGGTGTAGATGGAAATTGAGAAAATTGGTGTTCAGATAGTTTTTTGTTTGCTTCAGAACGATCTCGACAGGAATAATTATATATTGATTGAACGATATATCTTTGTGAAACCCAGTTTGTTTGAGCTGGTGGTGGTGTTGTTGATGGATATGTCTTGTTTAGGTGTATTTTTCGTGGGTCGGGATGTTATCAAAAGTGTCATTGGTACAAATGGTTTAAGAGTTGTTATGATTGGTATGCGGATTGTGGAAGACACAAACGACAAAACCAGATGGAGCCAACTGGGTAGTAGATTCAAGTGACAATAAAATATTACAAAATGAACAAATAACGTATTAGTTGTGTCATTTTTTAAACAATTTGATCCGTGTAGTTGTTATATATATTCGGGATGCGACCGGATATCCGGTTTCGGGGTAGTATCTGGCATAAAGTGATATCGTTCGTTCCGGTAAAAAATTCAATATCCGGTTCCGGTATACAAGTAAATCAATATATATATATCGGGATGCGACCGGATATCCGGTTTCGGGGTAGTATCTGGCATAAACTGATATCGTTCGTTCCGGTAAAAAATTCAATATCCGGTTCCGGTATCAAGTAAATCAATATATATATATATATATATATATATATATATATATATATATATATATATATATATATATATATATATATATATATATAAAAAAAAAAAAAAAAAGTACGGCAGCTTGTAAGTTTCATTCTCGTAAGAGACATTTGGTTATATCGTTAAACCAACTGGGGTCAACTTTCTGACCCGCAACTCTACATGAAGCTGCGTCGTGTATTTTTATAAGTACATATATTTTATTGATCTTTTGGAACATGTCAATTAATGGAGTGTGATCATTCAGAAACTGGGGGACGGGGACGTGGAAATTTCGAGGTTCTTCTAGACTTAGTTGTCAGACTCGTATAATTGACATGGTCCGATTGGTTTGTATTATGTGTATGCCGTAGTCTACACTGATCTAGTCGTCTGTGTTGTCTGGTGGTGTTGAACCGATACTGCAATATATATAACGGTACCAATGTTTGCATACCGGTACGGATACTTTACTTAACTTGTACACGATCACACCATAAAACTTGGAGATTGAAAGTTAAATGTCATGTGACTAACGCAAATTATTACCTTCTCTCGTGGTTTGATATTTAAATTTTCGAAGACGGGTACATTTCAGCGTTGCATGAACCACGTATTTTAATAAATCGTTATTTTCGAAAACCGTTTTAAGGCCACAGTTACGTATTAGTTTCGGTTAAGGCTTGGTGCTTTGGACAAAGCAAACTCCAGTAAAAAATGTCTCACAGAAACAAAACGCAATGAACGAACAAGTGAATGACGCAATGTGTCCAGCGAATTTTCGACGCCGTCAATCTGCATTGCGTTCAGTGTGGTTTTAGAATATTTGTTGTAAATATAAAAAGATGTCGTGACAATCGAAAACACACTATTAATCTTGTAGGTCTTCCATTGTTAGCCTGATTGTGGTCTCCGACCACGATATATTGGCAACAGCCCCATCATTAGTATATATTATTAGGGTGCAACCGGAATTATAATTTACCGGAACCGGAATTTGAAAATTTTGCCGGAACCGCAAAGTGAATGCATTTCACCAAAAATTTCAGTTTAATCGTATTTTTGCTCTATTATTTGTGAAATAACCTTAGTCGAACGTAGGTATTTATTTTATTTGTTGTACGTATTTTAGATTTTCGTCGTCGACTGAAGTGAAATCCACCATCAATGGCTTATATTCGGAGTACAAGTGGCTTTCAAAAGAGATTGTTAAAAATTAGCAAAGTTAAGAAAACGGCCACATTATAACACCGGAATTTTTAAATCCGGTAAAAATTTACCGGAACCGGAAGGTGAAAAAATGCCGGAACCGTAACCGGAATTCCGGTTGCATCCTGGCATGAACCACGTATCTTGATAAATCGTTATTTTCGAAAACCGTTTTAAGGCCAGAGTTACGTAATATATTTCTTTATAGATGCTACGTAATTATATATTCGACTAAATTGGTCTGAGGTGACAGTAAAAAACGTATCAGTGACGGTATATATATATACTTCGAGAAATACCGGTATTCTCATTTTACCGATACCGATATATCGGTTCAACACTGCTGCCTTGAACTGTTTACGTAATCATCTGTATTGCCGATTTTGATGAAATCATTTCATTTAAGTTGAGTAATAACTAATAAGTAGGTATACGTCAGGGTGCAATCGGAATTCTGGTTCCGGTTTCGGCATTTTTTACCTTCCGGTTCCGGTAAATTTTTACCGGATTTAAAAATTCAGGTATTATAATTTGGCCGTTTTCTTAACTTTGCTAATTTTTAGGAATCTCTTTTGAAAGCCACTTGTACTCCGAATATAAGCCATTGATGGTGGATTTCACTTCAGTCGATGATGAAAATCTAAAATACAACAAATAAAATAAATACCTATGTTCGACTAAGGTTATTTCACAAATAATAGAGCAAAAATAGGATTAAAATGAAATTTTTGGTGAAATGCATTTTTCACTTTCCGGTTCCGGTAAAATTTTCAAATTCCGGTTCCGGTAAATTGTAATTCCGGTTGCACCCTGGTATACGTATAATTGTACGGCTTGCAAGAGTTAATTTTATACTGCAAGCAAACCCAAACAAAATATATCGGTAAGGAATGAATATATCAAAACATTGCTGGATTCGGCCTATTTAAAAACCCGTGGACAAGCAGTTTTAATTGAAATCTATTTATTACGCATGTTTATACGTAAACAATAATTTCGTCGTTGGTCGATCCAACAGTGCAACACTAGGTCTAAACCGTCCCAACACGAATCGAAATTGTAAAATGTCTACGGGTAACACTTAGTACTAAAATTAGCTGGTTTATCTTGTCGATCGCTTCGATCGCGACTATTTTTCAGTATTTCTATACCGTTCGGCGTAACGTATGCCAGAAATTTGTGGCGGAGCCACGGAAGTTTTCGACGCGATGTGATACGTTTTGGTCAAGTTTAGGTGTTTAATTTAAATTACTTGTTTGGAACAGCCGCTGAATTTTTAAATCCGATGTGATGTATTTTGTCTAGTAGTGTAGGTGTTTCATTGAAATAAACTTGTTTAAGTACTCGGTTGTTGTAAACTGACTCGGTCATTTTTGGTTGTTGAAGCAAAAGTTCAAATTGGCAACGACAGTAATTTCAAATAAACAGTGTTTATACGATGGACTACAATTGGTTTATTTTGCTTGCGCTACTATCGGTCTGTATCCCTAAATGAACGCATTAATTAAATATTGTGTGTTTGCGATGAGATTTTGATTTGTATACTTTTGGCACCCGGTGTATTTCGGTAGTCCGCATGGTGTGTTTTTGTTTTCATGAGTTGTTGAGGTATTTTGTTTAGATGCCAAAGATGGGTCTAGACTGAATGTGGTGACGGTGGTTATTAGGTTAACGAAAGCTTTTGTATGTGTAGTATACTTTCGCCTGGCATTTATCGTTAAGGCTTATACGTCCGGCTGAGGCTGAGGGTAGGCAAAGGATTAGGCAAAGCGCAAAGGCTTAGGTATAAGCCAGGGTGCAACCGGAATTACAATTTACCGGAACCGGAATTTGAAAATTTTGCCGGAACCGCAAAGTGAATGCATTTCACCAAAAATTTCAGTTTAATCGTATTTTTGCTCTATTATTTGTGAAATAACCTTAGTCGAACGTAGGTATTTATTTTATTTGTTGTACGTATTTTAGATTTTCGTCGTCGACTGAAGTGAAATCCACCATCAACGGCTTATATTCTGAGTACAAGTGGCTTTCAAAAGAGATTCTTAAACGGCCAAATTATAACACCGGAATTTTTAAATCCGGTAAAAATTTACCGGAACCGGAAGGTGAAAAAATGCCGGAACCGGAATTCCGCTTGCACCCTGGTATAAGCGTAGGTATACGATTTTTTAAACCTAAGCCTGTGGCGAGAGGACGAAAGTGTACAAAAGCCGTGACGTTTTCTGTTAACGAATGATTGATTAGTCAGTTTTGTGTCAGATTTTAGTCAGGGATTCTTAGCTACAAATTGCAGTTTGTATTTTGCCAATGTTTAGGAACCTCTGTCGTGCCATATATTCTTCCTATCATAGTTTCCCCTTCTTAGTGTCATAGGTATAGTGTGAGTCGTAGGTATAAGTAAGCCTTTTGTGCAACCTAAGCGTAATCAAAAACCTGAGCTTTATTTATCCTGCAGGGGAAAGTATTCAAGAGCCTGAATTGACGTCAGTTACTTCACTAAACGTAGTCAAACGTTTAGTGGACACCACCGAACGCAAAAATCAGTGGCTGTAGAACGGCTGCAAATAATTATTGGCCAATGTCACTTTTAGAGGCGTAACAGTTTACATTATGAATCTAGATTCTAATCCTACTCTTTTATAGACCCACCAAAAACCTGGACACCCCGTAAAATAGCATGGGCCGAATTTGTAATCATTTCAATTGAGATAGAAGGTATAAACGCTAATTAATACAGTCACAAAGATCGGTTCTTACTTTGTATGATGCTTCATGTGTTGTCTTGTTTTGCGGCTTCAATTCAATAAATATTAAAAATTCAGTGTGTACACAAGTAATGTTTTTCTGCTTCTTCGTATAAATTATAAACATCGTTCGCAGTGCATTTTTTTTAATTCTTGCTTATGTACCTGTTTATATATTTGCGGGAGGTGATATGATTTTAAGGTTGTCTTTTCTCGAATTTTACTATACTGATAAAGTCTCTGATTGTTAAACGTTTTGTCGAAATTAATTATTTTTTTGCTAAATTTTTAATTGTACAAAAGAGTAATATGTGTACTTATAATTGTGGATTGTTTCTTTCGGTTTTGAACTCAGTGAGATTTGTGGGCTATTTTTAATTGGCCTCATGACTCGAAACGTTTTAAATTCGCGGCTGAAAAATGTAATGAGTAATTGGTGGAAAGTAGGTGTTGTGACCACTAAAAATACAGAAGCCACGGTAAATGAGACAAACAGTGTACGAATTCAATATTTTTGGATGATGATGCTGCTTTGAGATCAAAGAAATTTAAACCTCGTTAAATTGTTCTTCTCATGGAAAAGAGGGTGGGTTAATTACACATAGTAACGATTCGATAGCTGAACTTGCAGGGATTGCGTTTAACACAGAAACAATGTTATACAGATCTGTTTAGACTAAATTTTAAATGTGATCTGATTAATTGGTACCGGTTTTAAAGCTGATATCTGATAAGTTGAGCGTGTGCATAAGTATGCATGTATTGGATTTGTTTGCAGTTTGCAAAATTTTGATTTTTTATTACAGCATTTTAATAATTATGAATATAGCTGCTTTATAGCCCTGTTATTAATAATGGCCAATGTAAAGAACAAGGAGCGGAACAGTATTATAAGCAAATTCCTAAGCCTAAGCGGAAGAATGAGCATATTCCTAAGCCTATGCCAAGCAAAACAATTAGTCTAAAGCTTAAGCTTACTCTTTTGTAGTCTCACTGAAAAACGTTCCGCCCCAGAGCTTTACATGGGTCTATAAATGAACCGTGACAGTTGTTCTACGCTTTTAATGAATACAATGACATTATTATAATATATGTATCGATTTTATTTCTATACAGTACACATTGAATTGTATGGTTTGACTGCCTGAGTCCTCTAATAAATTAAGTTTCGTGTTCCATGCGTACTGAGCTATTAGTGCTTGTTTCGTTCACAGCTGTTGATTGGTACCTAGTGTTTACTTTGAGGGGCGATCAGGCTGTAAACCAGTGAGCATCCGGAGACGGAAAATGCCGGAGGCTGATGTTAATAAGTTTACCGGATCGGAGGTGGCACGAAATCACAGAGGAAACAATGTTATGTTTGTTAATTTTAGCAGATATCTATTAAGTGTTAAATTTTTTATTACTTTAAAATTGTACCAATGGTTACACTTGAACGCTCACAACACAAGCGGTATCTATCGCAATGAAATTGCCGGAGCCTCCGACGGAATTTCTACCAAAGCCGGAGGTCGATTTTCAGCCGGAGTCGGAGGCACGCCTCTTGTATTGTAATTAAAAATTAAGTTATATAAATATGTAAATTTAGACCATGCATGTTCATGAATTCATTTTATTTCCTCAAATTAAGAGATGGATGCATTCCTGGTTACCAAGAACGCAGCGAATGGTCCTTTAAATTTTTAAGTTTTTATAAAATTTTCGTTTTGTTTTTGAGCCGAAACATTACACTGTATTCGTATTTAAATACTGAATGATTCTTAAATGATTTGCGCCCTTAAAACAAATTAAGATCTCGTTTTATTGAGAAATCCTGACTTCGGTGTTAACAGTTTTTTTAGATCTTTTGAGAAACAGTCGTTTGCCGTACCCAACAATTGTTTGCAGCAAAACTTGTACTAAAACCAAGAGTGGATGATTTTCACAAGAGTGTGCAACTGGGTACATTCTGTACACAAAACAATGTATCCAGCGCACGTTGTATTTTTGACCTGCCCCCCTTATTTGGGTGGCTAACGTTGAACCATTATTTTGAATTTTAGCTAAAGTCGCTCCGATTATATTTTAACTCCTATGTTTACTATATAAGTGGTGACTACCCCCCCCCCAATCAGGGGGGTCGAGCAAATATGAAACGCGTGCTGGTACACTTTGTGAAATGCACTACCGCATCAGTTGCACACTCTTCTGCAAGTGGACATCACCCACTCTTGCTAAAACTAACCTGTAAATTCTCCAGAGAAAATCACAAATCAAATCTCAACAGTGCTTTCTCTCACGTCTTGTAGAGATTTTGTGTACCTACTGCGAAAATCAGGATATAACAAGAGGTGAAAAATACAGGATCTGGATCTTAAGTAGTTACGCCGAAAGTATGAAGCAAAATAAAAGTTGTTAAAACAATGTTTAATTTGCTATTAAAACTGTACCAACATTTGTGAAGTGTTGCCAAATATTTCGGTTTTAGGTTTTATTGTTTAAGAGTTTCCGATAATTTATTGCTTAACTTTTGACAATTTTAAAGTCAAACGCACCGAACCAAACAATTCTTTTACGGGTTCGGTTTCTGGTGGTTCTATAAAAAATTACGTTTAGATTCTATATTATATTTTTTGCTTAAGCTTAGACTTAGGTTTCGGCCTAGGCTTAGGCTTAGGAACACATTTTTGCAACACTTAGGCTAATAGGCTAGGCTTAGGAATACGCTTAATATACTGTTACGCCCCTTAAAGTAACATTGGCCCAATTCTTTGTAAAACCATTGAAAATTCTACAACCAAAATTGCCGAAATTTCAACCACCATAGTTGAAGGTAATTTTTTCTGCCGGAGACGGAACCGCAAACAAACCTTTGGACGTACCCAGACGTTTTGTGCGTAGTTGTTAAACCTTATGCATTGTGTACTGATTATATTTCAACATATGTTGAAAATTGAATCAGAACGCTCGGATGGGAGGTATGGAAAGTCGAAATTACCGCAACTTCTACCAGCATTTCTACCATAGTTGAAGATAATTTTCTGCCTGAGAAGGAACCGCAGGCAAAACTTTGGACGTACCCAGACGTTTTACGCATAATTGTTAAACCGTATGCATCGTGTACTGTAGTGACTCGAATAAGAGGGGGACTGATATTTATTTGGCCTCCAGAGAGGGTACCCGCCTTGTTATTCGGTTACGGACTGTTATTTATTTTTAATCCACGCACCGCCACCCTTCGTTTACTGATATATATCCGGTACTGCAATTATCCGTTGAATTAAACGTTTATTTCTCTTGTGTCAATAGCTTGCGCGATAATACAAGGTTATACTTATAGGAATGTACTTTCAAAATTTAAGTACGTTTTAAAGTTTCGAACCCAAATTATTTTGTCCTGGAGTATACGCTACAATTAGGGTTAATTGACATTTATGGACTCCAATCATGGTTTAGAGACTATCCGCTTAGGGCCTCTTATTAGGGATACGGACTCCTATTGATTCAGACTCAAAATGGGGACTCCTCCTCTTATTATCCCCTTATTCGGCTCAATACAGTATTTATAAATTTCAATGTGTTGAAAACTGAATAACAACTCTCGTATGAGATGTATGGAATACAAAGATAATTTTTTATGTTCAGTGAAACGTCAATTTTGTTCGTTAGACTATTAACACAAATCGACTATGGAGACATTGATTGACCACAAGGCAAGTCAGTATACGATACTTTTATACTTCGTACACAGATTGCATAGAGGTGCGTGTACAAGCTGCCTTTACGGGCCAATGTAACGAACAGGGGCGGAACAGTATTATAAGCATATTCATAAACATAAGCCTAAGCCTGAGCCTAACGCTATCATATGCTTGCATTTACTACACTTGTCTGTGGTTGTTAGCAGCTTCCGTTACAATCTCCATTGGAACATCAAAAGTTTGATCGTCAACCAATACGATATCATATTCTTTCAAATACGTCTCTAAATTAGCTTCAATATCACGATTCAAAAACCCGATTGTTATTTTTGTGCTTTGAGCATCGGTTTCGCTTTCGCCTTCGTCAACCCTAGCTACCCTTGATTTCGCTGAACAAGCCAGTAACTCCATTTGTGCGTCGAATAGCGAATCACCGAGTACCAAAAAATTATATTCAGCAAGCGTTTCAGGTGTGATAGTGTCGCAAGTATCTGCGGGCAGCGAAACCGTTCGCTGTTTAAGCTTTGCAGCGATTTGAGCTTTGTCACGCTCAGAAATTACTGTCGCATTTTTATTCAACGTATGTACAAGTGGAGCTTGAAATGCGATCAGCTTATCTGTTTGCGTGTCAAATTTCATACGATTTGATATAATGTGGACGTTCGTTGGGACACGGCCGTAGTCGCGTACAAGAGCCATTTCAATGAAATCCGCGATACCGGCGCTAAATATTACCAAAGGCACACGTTGAGTTTCGAGCAAACGCAAAAACTCCACTACACCGTCTCGGAAATGCAAATTTGCGTTGTTGATTACTTCACGAAGTTGCGCTTTTGTGAAGTTGCCTCAAAATATGATGTTACTTTAATTCAAGGATCATTTGGAAAAGAATGTCATTCAGGCTCAACCGAACGCTGGTTTTTAAGGGCGTAAAGTTTGTCATTTATTGATAGATACGACAATTGGTCAATTTTCAATTTTCATCATGAAATTGTACACTGCAAAAATGGTGTGTCAAATTGACTCTATCCGAAGTAGGCTGTTCCGAACTACACAAACTGAGTCAAATCCGACTCCGCCAGAGTCAAATTTTATTCATTGAGTCGAATTTGACTGTGGCGAAGTCGAATTTGACTCAGGTTTATGTAGTCAGGAAAAGCCCATTTCGGACAGAGTCAATTTGACTCACCATTTTTTGCAGTGTACCAATGCTCTTAAAATTGCTAACAGCCTTGAAGCAATAAGCTTCTTTCATACTATAATCTATATATTAAAGCTGGAATGTCCCACATACGTATTTTGGGCAACTTTCGCGCGTTTTAATTACAATGTTATTTCTAAGAACAGAAATGTGATTGCTTTCTGAAAAAATTTGTGCATTCGCTAACTTTGCGCATTGCGCAAAACTGGCTTACTAGTGTGTTCTATCGTTGTATTTGTTTCAGATTAAACGTTGTCGTTTAAAGGCACTAAATGTAAGGAACCGCACCAGATCCGCTTGCGGCATAAATCATATTTCTCATGTATCCAGGCCTTCAGGCTATTCGCGAGTGAATTGAACGTAGAAATTTTGCCACTGCAAAATCGTCTACACGTCAGTTTTCGAATGCACGAGGGTGTCATCCTCCGTTGTTCAGCCTATCCCCCAGGTGCATTTGTCACTGAATGTGACAGATGTTTTAGTGCAAATTTCTACGTCGAATATTTAGTCACGCTTAGTGCGATATGAGAAGAATTGCACAAGTGTATATTATATTGTTTAGTGTTTACCAGAGAGTTTGTTACGCAATAGGTATACACTGCAAAAAATGGTGAGTCAAATTGACTCTCTCCGAAATAAGCTCTACGGAACTACACAAACAGAGTCAAATTCGGCTCCGCCAGAATCATTCGTGCGGCTTTAGTGAGTCGAATTTGACTCTTTCCCGTACAGCAACTATCCGCTGAGAATTAAACGTTTGTCTTGTCTCCAAAGCTTGAGCAATAATGCAAGGTTATACTTAGGAATGTATTTTCAAAACTAAAGTATGCTTTAAGGTCTCAAACTCAAATTTATTTGGTCCTGAAGTAATTTATGCACTACAATAAGGAAAAATTGACATTTATGGACTCTAATTAGGGTTTAACCCTCAATGGCCCGACAGTCTACATATGTAGACATAACCAGTTCGACAATTGATTGTTCGGCAGGTGCTATAGTTAAGAATCTATTGTTTAATTTCCATCGATAATTATTCTGTTATAGTAGTATAAAAAACTTATAGCATTGTGGGAACAAAAGTTTGCTGTACAGTGAGTCATATACCTATATAACCCGACCGTCTACATATGTAGACAGATGTTGATTTGATCATAGTTTGAGTTTTGACAAGAATTGGAACGTTTTGTTCTTACACACGGTTTTGTATGGTGAGGTAAAGTCAGGGAAATGTCAGGTTTGCATAAATTATCTTTGACTGAGGTCGTACGACGTGTATTAGAACCAAGTGATTCAGAGACAGAAGATGACAAACCGGACGACAATAGTTCAAATGACGACTCAGAATCAGTTGAGTTAGGTCAATGCAGTAGTGAAGAGGCTGCTATTTATGAGCAAGATAGTGATGGTGAATTGCAAAACAATCGGACGCATCTAGTAGTGAGTTGAGCGATATGGACGAGACTTCTAGTGGAAGTAATGTGTTTTTGTCAGCGACGGGTGTTGAGTGGCATTCTACAACACCGCCTGTCCGTGTGTTAGCTAGAAATATAATTCGCTTTCGCGAAGGCACTGCAGTAAACCCTACAACAGAGTCACAAGCATTTTATCTTTATATAAACGAGCCCATTTTACATACAATTCAGCGAGTCACTAGTAGGCGACTGCGGGCGCAATTTTTCAACGCTACCAATGTGCGAGCTGAAAG
This sequence comes from Enoplolaimus lenunculus, assembly GCA_030248215.1. NCBI lineage: Eukaryota > Metazoa > Nematoda > Enoplea > Enoplida > Thoracostomopsidae > Enoplolaimus > Enoplolaimus lenunculus. Next base: position 303 of record JASANG010000471.1, on the reverse strand, counting down.
CTTGGCTTGGGGTGGTAATCAGAGCTGGTGCAGATCGCGATAACATGTCTCCAGTGGCTTCACTATTCACCAAAAACGACAGCAGGCCCTTTTACCGCTGCGCGCTGTCAAAAAACAGAATGAAACAGTTGCTGGAAAATGTAACATTCGACAACAAACTGACTCGCCGGGAGCGTCAAAAAAGTGACAAAATGGCTGCTATACGAGATGTTTGGGACCTATTTCAGTCCAACTTACGTCTTCATTATATACCGTCCGAATCACTTACAGTAGATGAACAGCTCTACGGGTATAGAGGTATAG